>PVHX01000034.1:0-208160 GCA_004024805.1 Geosciurus inauris
TGCTTATAATTTTGTGCAAAGTTAGAAAAATTATGATTGTAATAATTTTTTTTCTATTTGCCTCAACAAATATTTTCAGTGAATAGTGTGTACAGCTTCTGAAAATTTGTTTTTTTTCTGTTATGTTTGATAACATGTATTTAAATGCAACTTTTGAGAAAAATAAATAAAAATTAAAATTAAAAAAATAAATAAATAATAAGACCCTCTTTCTGCTATTGTATGGACAAATAAATTCACTAAAAAATGTATTGCATTTGTTGAAGATGCACATAAAACAAAATATGCAGTTTAAATTTCAGTACAAACTTTCCCCACAAGTGAGTAGAAAGGAGTCTCTTAATCAACTACTAAAAAACTAAATTTTGATGAATTTTTAGTTTTTGTAGACAAGACTATGGTACTTGATAATAGAGGAAAATCTTAGATACCTCTGCCATCTAGTGTACAAAGTCATCCCAGAGAATCTAAATGACTTAGCTTAATTGCCTTATTTGCTACATCTGGTCTTCAGAGAATTATCTTTGAGAATGTCCAGGTCACATTTGAAGTTATAATTTGAAGTGGGAATAATACACACGCTGCATTTGCTAAAGAGCATCTGGCTTGAGAATCAATATAACATTTCATTTTCATTTCAACAGCACTTTAAATTAAAGTCCCATTTATAAATGTTTTAATATAGCAATAAGAGACTCCTGGGTATGTTTTAGCTTTTCATTAATATATGCCTCTTGTGTGTTGCAAGATATATGCTAACTGAATAAGTCCCTTTGACCATTCAAGTGCTAATTAATGATGCAATAAAGCAAAGCCTAGGGTATCTTAATGGAAACAAAACACAACTCCTTAATTTGGTAAAAAAAATATTGTATTTTCCCTTCTAATAGCTCCTAAGTGCATACATAAAAAAAAGTCTCAAGGGATTAAATAGCAAAGCTTCTTTAGTCATATTTTTCATGCAAAATCTCTTCCTACCTCTCATTTTACCTTTAATTCTTTTCAGTTCAATTTTACATGGAAGTGGAGGACAGCACTTGGAAGGAGTGGCAGCAGAAGAGGAGTTTGTAAAGTTGTATTATTAAAATGTGTTTAAAAGTTAAATACACCACTAACTTTCTGTTGGCCCCAACAATTTTTTCAGCCCATATTTTTTTCTTTTTCTTTTTCTTGAGCCACTCACTCCACTTATCCAGATTGTTAAAGGCAGAAGAGAGAGTTGGGAGAATCAGTGTTCCCCCATGCACTGAAACTGTGTGCAAGAAAACAGAACCAACCAGCATGCTCTCACTCTCTGCTCACTCCACTACCTAATACTGGTGACAGGAACCAGATGGCCTTCACTTCAACCAGGCCTGCTAGACCTAGTATTGAGATTTCGGCCCCTTTCCTCCAGTTGCCCATGCCTGAGTGAAGGTATGCGTGTGCACATCTCCAGGAAAATCTCACTGTAACAGGCAGGTCTTTCTTGTACTTTTGCCCTGCTAAGCCTGCCTCTCTTAGAGAAGTTGACATAATGCCTTGTTAACCTAATGTGCTCTGCAATTATCAAACTGTTCTCACGAGATCATTTTAACATATTGAAACCTATCAAAATTAGTAAGAATTATCAGGAAAAGAGCATAAATGAAAAAAAATCATGCAACTCTCTCCCCCACTGCTCTCTATTCTGCAAGCCTTCTTTAGTGGCTAACAGCAACTAGTAGCAAAAACCATGCATCAGTTAAATAAAACATCTCTTGCCTTAAGTGATTGATGTCAAGAAATTCTTTAAATTACTTTGTAATGAGAGCAGGTTAGTGAACACTGGGATAAAAGCTAATGTCACAATTGTAAAGGATGCACCAACACCTTGGTGTGGTAGTAGAAGAGCAAAGACCATGTCTGAGTATAAACAATACCTATGCAATACCGCTACACTTTTATGGGGGAAAAAGCAACTCACTGTTCAGAGATTAGCAGGCCTTTAAAACAGCAACTTTTTTAAACACTGAAATTTATGGTAAGAAGTTGCATTGATATTACATACGAACACATCCATACATAAGACAAGAAAATGTATATGTGTGTGTATGTGCAAAACCAAATAGTAAGATTCAAAAAATAATACTGAGGTTTACTATGAGTGATATACTCTGCTGTATTCTGTTCTTCTTTATGTATTGAAAAAATAAAGATGGTGTCTATACGGATGTCATAACCCTCAAATGTACCACAACTCAATAATGTGACAAAAATGTTTTATAAATGTATTCGTTTAAAAATTGTATGATCAGGATCAATCATTTAAGCTAGCATCTCAATAATATAGTATTATAATGATTTATCAACAGAAGTTATTATAAACAATGGTTTAAAATGAGCAATTTGGGCTTGAATTATAATTACCAAAAATTAAACAAACCTCTCTCAAAGACTTTGTTTCTGGATACTTTAAAAAATATTTTGACTATTTTTAAACTATTCTATTAGTAAGGAGGAAGCAAAAATACTATCATATATTTACTTTTTACTATATTTCTTTGCTCTTAGCTTCATATTAATCAGGTTATTTAATCTCTACAATAATCCAGTGAAAAGTATCGTCACCTTCCTTTTAGGAATGAGAAAACATTCAGAGTTGTTCAGGTGATTTGTCTAAATCATTCATTTATCAAGTAGAAGAGAGAGAATGAGTCCATATTTTCTAATGTAAGACCAGAGTTCACTCTTTAATGTCGCGTTGATACTCTATTGCCTACTGTCTTCTGATAATAGTGCTCTATAGGATCTGATGTGTGAATATACCAACAGGTCGGTGTTTGAGTGCATAGTGTCATTTGCCTAATATATGCCATTGAACCAATGCAGAAAATGCAACCAAGGAGTGTATTCTCATTTAAGAATGTGCTGTGAAGAAGTACCCAGCCACAGGGAGCTAGTCTCCATGGCACTGTGGTATGCATGGATTTGTAATATGTGCACTGGTACGGGACAGCATACATCGTCTTTTCAAGGTGGAAACAGTGATAATAATAGTAGTCTACACCACAAAAAATGTTACCACAATGTCCTAATACACAGGAAGAGTTCAATTAATGTTAGTTACTAGAAATACTTCCACTGTTGACATGTAGTTATGGGGCTTTTAAAAACCATGATATGAAGATGTACAGTAACTAATCACTTTATCTTTGTTTCTGTTGTTTGGAGACCATCTATTTGACTTTGTTATCAACTACATGGTACAATCCATAATTTAAAGGACATATTTCTTTAGGACAGCCACATAATTTGTTCAGAGGGGAACAAAACACATAAGGAACACAAGAAAGAATGTCACCAAGGATAATTATAAATGCTGTATAAAATTTGTTCCAATTCAAGTCAACAAACAATTATAAACTCTAAAATATGTTTCCAGTGTCAGATTGCTGAAGTTTCAGAACAAAATCAGATAAACAAACCAAATATGCTGATTTTTGAGGAAAACACACACATATACAAATAAATATACCCATATATAGAGATGAAGGTTATAGGAATTTTGTCCTGTTCAACATCTGGTTTGGATTTAGATAAAACCATATAGAGAGTGATGATGAGATTAAACAACTGCTTCTCACTATTAATGGAGCAGTTAATATTATTATTTATGCATATTATTTTTATGCATATTATTTTTTTATTTTCACTATTAATAGAGTAGTTAATATTATTATTTATGCATATAATTTTTGGCGCATATTATTGTTTATTTTCACTACTAATGAAGTAGTTAATATAATTATTTATGCACATTATTTTTATGCAATGATTAGTCTAACAAAATCTCCCTCATTATTTCAATGCAAGAGAATTTCAAAGCTAAAAGAAGCTGGCAGAAAGATTTGCTTCCAGAATAAAACCTAACCAGTATGTTTATTTTTTCAGGCTTGAATAATAAATATATAGTAAAAAAGTTAATTATATTTTTAAAAATTAAAATAAATGACATATAGCATTATAGTTAAGAGTTCAAAACATACCAACCCATTTTACCTTATGAGGATACTATGGAAAAAGAAAACATAAAACTTTGAAATATACACAAAATTACACAAAGACAAAAGGTTAAATGGAAACATAGCTCTAGGTTCCATGTCTAGAAATCTGCCAGTCCATATCAAAAACTTTAGAAATAATATGATTAGAACATATTCAGAAAACACATAGGATAAAGAAATTTTATAATCTACTTTTAAACCCAGTACTCTAGCTAAAAGTTTTGTTATTGGAATGCTTGCCATTTGACTCAGTTATAGTTTTAACCCTCAGTGAAAGGCTCAGTGGTCCTTTTAAAATATCTAATAACAAAAAACATTAAACATACCCTAAAATCTGCACAAAAAGGCCCACTTTTGTGATTAGAGGATAGGAAATGAGGCTATTGCAGAGGAAACTGGATTGCTGTGAGCTAATGGAGAAGGCAGAGAAGTCATGATCTTTAGGGTTCATACAAATTCCTGCCTTTCAGTTTCAGGAGTGAATCATGAATTTCAGTGCCTATGTTAACTGTTTTAAACTGCTGACATCTAAGATTTAGGAAATTGTTTCAGTACATAGAATATACAATAGAACACCAGATGAGTGAGAAATAGGTACTAAATGGGCTCATCCCTTTTCGTGCAAATCCAAAACCAGCATCATTCACTTTCAGGTTCAGAATTTCATAAGTGCTACCTAATTTTTTTCTACATGCAATATCAAGGTACAAATATCTGAATGATCGTTTTATAGAACTGTTTTTCATCAATGTAAAAAAATCATTAGCTTACTAACATTATCTGCAGGGAAAGTACAAATTATAACTACAAATGTCAATCACTGAGTTCAAGGATGTGCCTCTGCTATATAATAAATTAAGTTTTTAAAATAGTGAAATAATCTTAATTGTTTAGACACAGAAGAAATTAAAAACCAGGGATGTTGCTTTTATTTTATTATAAATGCAGAGTATACATTAGAGAGCTGTATTCCCAATATTAACATTTCCCTATATTCCTTTTCTTGGAACTATTAAAAACAAATCCTTAAACATTAATAAAGATGCCAACTTTTCAGTAGCATTAGTATCCATTTTTTGTATTTTGTATTCAATAAAACAATTTGGGTTGCTCTCTTGTAAAGACCTATTATCTCTAATAAGTTTATAAATTTATGAGTGCTCTATTATATGTACAATATTATATGTTGGAAATTCTGGATGAAATGCATATATTAAGTACAATGCTAAGATATGCTAAAATTATCTCTTTTCATTCCTATGCAAATCTGCTCATCATACATATCAGGTTATCCTGTACTTTTGAAATCATTTTATTTTTTAATAATAACTCTTCCTTAGTTATTAGAAAAGCAAAACAATCTCCATAATATACATCTTTACATTTGGTATGCACCTCCCCCTGTGCATTTATGATTCTTCCTAATGCTTAATGAAAATATTTACAGAAGCTCTAGCTAGGTGTCAACCAAGCTGTCAATCCAATGACTCTCACTGGTGCTCTTTTGATGTTGATCCAAACAAAAAACAAGAGTTCAAGGTCAGCTGAGGTATCAGGACCTGTCAGCACCCACCGGCTATGCCTCAGGGTCTTGGTTTTCCTTGTGTTTTGGGGTGGTGCTCTCTCACCCAGCAGAAAATGTATACTCTGCCTACACCAAATGATGAAACATTCGGACTGCCAACTCCAATCATTAGGGGAAGTGGTAAAGCTCTTCAATTTAACTTGCAAGAATCTATTTTCCAATATATAAATTGAATGTTAAATATGTTTTATGTTTTCTAAACATCTTAGCCAAATCAATGTTGTCTACCTAAGCTAAGGAATTCCTGAAACAAGGTTTTGTTGAAATGACTTTAGATGATTCCTTTGGAGAGGAAAAATGAAAATCAAGAATTTTGCTTTCATTTGCTTATTCATAAAGAATATGTATTCCCAATATTAATATGTTCCTAGTTTTTCATTTTGTTTGGATTTTTAAAAAATGAAATTATGAATATCAATAAAAATGCCACTACTTTTGTAGCAGTAAAACCCATTAACTTTTAACAGTTTTTGCCTAAATGCCATAACTCAAATAAGTACTCTCTAAATAATATAATATTAACAGGAAAATATACACAGAAGGGAAGAGTAGTCTTGAAATGAGGATTCTGGTGGTCAATTATACTTCTATACCTAAGCTGCATTTTAGAGGGAGAAGATGAGAATGAAGTTTTCTTTAGCAAACATTGAAATTAAATTTTTTAAAGTGACAAAATTTTTGTGAACCTATGCTATAAACTATGAGCTATTATTCAAAACTAAAAGGTTATAATTGTTGATAAATAGTATAGCTCAAAGTACTAGATAAAGTAGAGCAATTTGATGAAGCATGAGATGGAACCCAAACTTATCAAGCATAGGTAATGTATGTAAATGGCAGATAATTTGCAAAACGATATGCCACTGGAAAAAAACAGCATGGTGTCTTATCCTTTGAAGAAGATAAAAATAAAGTGAAAGGCAGAGGAGGTTTGTGGCTCAGTGGCAGACCGCTTATCTAGCATGAGCAAGGCCCAGGGTTCTATTCCCAGCACTACAAACAAAACTAAACAACAACAACAAAAAATCAAATGCTACTATAAAAATAAAGGATATGAAAGAAAAGCAGAGGAAAAAACAAAACTAAATTAGACAAATAAATTAAACAAAGACAAAGGAATCAAACAAGCTCTCATTTAATCTAGTTAAATGAAGATGTGTATTACATCTGTCTCATACCTTATTACAATGGAAGTAAAAAGTAAGAATTTTGTTTTTTTTTTTATCTCTGAAGTTTACTGTGATACAGAAGCACACACTAAAGGGTATAAAGAAATGAGTGCACTTTGCTCTCTAATAGACACTCCTGCCATCAGCCTTCAAGTAAGCACAACAGACCCTAATGGTGTAAACACATTTAGTTGTTGAACTAGAATTTAAACTCTTCAATTTGTTTTTAACTGGTATACACATGTATAATCATGGATTTGGCAATATAATGTTTTGATACATGTATACAGTGCGTAATCATCAAACCAGAATGTTTAGCATTTCTTTTTATAATTTTTTAAAATTAGTTTATACATAACAGTACAATGCATTTATGTACTTTGATATATCATACATAGATGGGGTATAATTTCTCATTTTTCTGATTGTACATGTTGTAGAATCACATCAGTCATATGTGTACATAAGGTAATAATGTCTATTTCATTCTATATCCTTCCTATCCCTATATGCCCTCCCCACTCTTCCCTTTACTCCACTCTACCTAATCTAAAATAACTTTATTCTTCCCTAGTGCCCCTCCCCTTATTGTAAATTAATATCTCATATCAGAGAAAACATTTGACCTTTGGTTTTGGGGAATTGGCTTATTTCACTTAGCATATTTTCCAACTCCATCCATTTACCGACAAATGCCATAATTTCATTCTTTGTTGAAGCTGAGTAATATTCCACTGAATATGTGTACCACATTTTCTTTCTCCATTCATCTATTAAAGGATATCTAGGTTGGTTCCATAGTTTAGCTATTGTGAATTGAGCTACTATAAACATTGACATGGCTACGTCACTGTAGCATGTTGATTTTAAGTCCTTTTGGTATAAACTGAGGACTGGGAAAGCTGGGTCAAATGGTGGTTCCATTCCAAGTTTTCTGAGGAATCTCCATACTGCATTCCATAGTGGTTGCACCAATTTGTAGTCCCTCCAGCAATGTATGAGTGTATATTTTTTTCCCACATCCTCACCAACATTTATCGTTGCCTGTATTCTTACTGATTGTGAGATGTATTTGTTGACCGATTGTATTTCTTCTTCTGTGAAGTGTCTGTTCAGTTCCTTAGTCCATTGATTGGGTTTTTTCTTTTTTTTTGGTGTTAATTTTTTTAAGTTCTTTATATATCCTAGAGATTAATGCTTTCTCTGCGGTACATGTGGAAAAGATTTTCTCCCAATCTATGGGCTCTCTCTTCACATTATTAACTGCTTCTTTTGCTGAGAAGCTTTTTAGTTTGAATCCATCCCATTTATTGATTCTTGATTTTAATTCTTGCTGTTTAAGGGTTGTGTTAAGGAAGTCAGATCCTAGGCTGACATGGTGAAGATATGGGCCTACTTTTTCTTCTAGTAGGTGCAGGATCTTTGTTCTAATGCCAAAGTATTTGATCCACTTTGAGTTGAGTTTCATGCAGGGTGAGAGATATAAGTTTAATTTCATTTTGTTACATGTGGTTTTCCATTTTTCTCAGCACCATTTGTTGAACAGGCTATCTTTTCTCCAAGGTAAGTTTTTGGCACCTTTACCTAGTATGAGTAAAGTGTTTTTGTGTCTGTTTGTCTCTGTGTCTTCTACTTTGTACCATTGGTCTATGTGTCTGTTTTGGTGCCAATACCATGCCATTTTTGTTACTATAGCCCTGTAGTATAGTTTAAGTTCTGGTATTGTGATGCCTCCTGCTTCACTTTTCTTGCTAAGGATTGCTTTTGCTATCTTGGTCTCTCATTGTTCCAAATGAATTTCATGATTGCTATTTCTATGAATAATGTCATTGGGATATTAATAGTAATCACATTAAATCTGTATAACACTTTTGGTAGAATGGCCATTTTGACAATATTAATTCTGCCTATTCAAGAACATGGGAGATCTTTCCATCTTCAAAAGTCTTCTTTAAGTTCTTTCTTTAGTGTTCTGTAGTTTTCAATGTAGAGGTCTTTCACCTCTTTTGTTAGGTTGATTCCTAAGTATTTTATATTTTTGAGGTATTGTCAATGGGACAGTTTTCATAATTTCTCTTTCAGCTGATTCATCTTTGGTATATATGAACACAATTGGTTTATGGGTGTTAATTTTATATTTTGCTACTTTGCTGAATTTGTTTATGAGTTCTAGAAGTTTTCTGGTAGAATTTTTTGGATCTTCTAAGTATAGAATCATGTCATCAGCAAATAGTGATAGTTTGAGTTGTTCTTTACCTATTTGTATCCCTTTAATTTTATTCTTCTAATTGCTCTGGTTAGTTTCAAGGATGATTTTAAACAAAAGTGAAAGAGGGCATTAGTGTCTTGTTCCAGTTTTTAGAGAGAATGCTTTCAATTTTTCCCCATTTAGAATAATGCTGGTCTTGGATTTCACATATATAGTTTTTATGATGTTGAGGTATATTCCTACTATCCCTAGTTTTCTGCATCTATTGAGATGATAATATGATTCTTGTTTGTATTTCATTTTTTTGGCAGGTGAGGTGGGTACCAGGGATTGAACTCAGGAACACTCAACCACTGAGCCACAACCCCAGCTCTATTTTGTATTTTACCTAGAGACAGGGTCTCACTGACTGCTTAGCACCTTACTGTTGCTGAGGCTGGCTTTGAACTCATTATCCTCTTACATCAGCTTCCTAGGACACTGGGATTATAGGCATGTGCCACTGTGCCCAGTATCATTCTTTTTTAAACTTTTTTTCATATCTAATTTATTTATTTCTTCTATTTAGGTTTACATGATGTGAGAGTGCAATTTGATTCATTGTACACAGATGGACCAGTATCATTCTTGTTTTCAAGTTTATTGAAATAGTGAATTACATTTATTGATTTTCATATGTTGAACCAACACTGCTTGATTTTGGTGCACTATCTTTCTAATATGTTCTCCTATGTGATTTGCCAGAATTTTATTGAGAATTTTTTCATTTATGTTCATCAAAGATATTGGCCTGAAGTTTTATTTTCTTGATGTATCTTTGTCTAGCTTTGATATCATAGAATGAGTTTGGAAGGGTTCCCTCCTCTTCTATTTCATGGAGTACTTTGAGTAGTATTGGTGTTACTACTTCTTTGAAGGTCTTGTAGAACTTGGCTGAGAATCCGTCTGGTCCTAGGCTTTTCCTGATTGGTAGGCTTCTTATGGTGTCTTCTATTTCATTACTTGAAATTGATCTGTTTAAATCATGTGTGACCTCCTCATTCAGTTTGGGTAGGTCATATATCTCTAGAAATTTGTTGATGTCTTTGATATTTTCTATTTTATTAGAGTATAGATTCTCAAAATAGTTTCTAATTATCTTCTGTATTTCAGACATGTTCATTGTGATATTTCCTTCTTTATCACATATTTTAGTAATTTGAGTTTATTCTCTTTTTCTCTTCATTAGCATGAATAGGGTTTTGTCTATTTTATTTACTTTTTCAAAGAACCAAATTTTTGTTTTGTCATTTTGTTCAATTGTTTCTTTTGTTTCAATTTCATTGATTTCAGCTCTGATTTTAATTATTTTCTATCTTCTACTGCTTTTCTTGTTGATTTGTTCTTTTCCTAGGGCTTTGAAATGTAATGTTCGGTCATTTATTTGTTGACTTTTTATTCTTTTAATGAATGAGCTCAATGCAATAAACTTTCCTTTTAGTAGTGCCTTAAGAGTGTCCCAGAGATTTTGATATGTTGTATCAATGTTTTTATTTACCTCTAAGAATTTCCTTATTTCATCTTTGATTTCTTCTACTATTCATTCATATCCATTCATCTACCATCCATTCATCATTCAATAGTGTATTATATAGTCTCCATTTGTTAGATTACATTCTGTTTTTTATTTTATCATTGATTTCTAATTTAATTCCATTGTGATCTGATAAAATGAAGGGTATCATCACTGGTTTTTTTGTATTTACTAAAAATTGATTTGTTGCATAAGATATGGTCTATTTTAGAGAAGGAGCCATGCGCTGTCGAGAGGAAAGTATATTTGCTCATTGTTGGATGAAATATTCTATATATGTCTGTTAAGCCAAAATTATTGATTGTATTATTTAGTTCTATATTTTATTTCTTTAGTTTTTGTTTAGAAGATCTGTCCAGTAGTGAGAGAGGTGTTTTAAAGTCATCCAGTATTATTGTGTTGTGATCTATTGGATTCTTGAATTTGATAAAGGCTCATTTAATGTACATAGATGCTCCATTGTTTGGGCATAAATATTTACACAATACAATTGTTATGTATTGCTAATATATAGTTCCCTTATGTAGTACAAAATGTCCTTCTTTGTCCCTTCTGATTAACTTTGGCTTGAAGTCCACTTTATCAGAAATGAGGCTGGAAACCCCTGCTTGCTCATGCAATCCATATGAGTGATATGATTTTCCCCATCCTTTCACCTTCAGTCTGTGGATGCCTTTGCCTATGAGCTGAGTCTCTTGGAGACAGCATATTGTTGGGTCTTATATTTTAATCCAGTGTTCCAGTCTATGTCTTTTTAATGATGAGTTGAGGCCATTAACATCCAGGGTTATTATTGAGACATGGTTTGTATTTTAGCTCATTTTATTTCTGGTTTTTAATTTGACTTACTTTCTCCTTTGGTTGACCTTTCCTTTAGTGTATTTCCTCCCGTTGCTGGTTTTCACTTTTTTTTCCCACTTTATCCTCATGGAATATTTTGTTGAGAATGTTTTGTAGTATAGGCTTCCTAGTTGTGAATTCTTTTATTTTTTGTTTATCATGTAAGGTTTTTATATTTTCCTGGATATAAAATTCTTGGTCGGCATACATTTTCTTTCAGAGCTTGAAATATATTAATCTAGGACCTCCTAGCTTTGAGGGTCTGGGATGAGAAATCAGTTGAGATCCAAATTGGTTTCCCCCTATACATAATTTGATTTTTTTCTCTCATAGCCTTTAAGATTTTATCTTTATTCTGTGTATTAGTTGTTCTCATTATAAAGTGTCTTGATGTGGGTTTGCTTAATTTTGTACATTTGGGGACCTCTAAGCCTCTTGTATTTAATTTTCCATTTCATTCTTTAGATTTGGGAAATTTTCTGATATTATTTCATTGAAAAGACTGTGCATTTCTTCAGTTTGTATCTCTGCACCTTCATCTTGTTTGAATAACTCTTAAATTTAGTCCTTTCATGTTATCCCATAACTCTTGGATGTTCTGTTCATGGCTTCTTATTACCTTCTCTGCATAATCAACTCTACTTTCAAGATTATATATTTTGTCTTCATTGCCTGAAGTTCTGTCTTCCAAGTGTTCTTTTCTGATGTTGATACTTTCTATTGAATTTATAATTTGGTTTATTGATTCCTTCATTTTGAGGATTTCTGCTTAGATTTTTTTTTTCACAATCTCTAACTCTTTATTCAAGTGATCTTTCACTTCCTGTATTTTTTCTTCAATTTCATTCCTTATACTATTCTTTACTTCATAGATCAGTTTAACTATGTATGTTCTGAACTCCTTGGACATTTCTTCTATGGTGTTTTCAGTGGATTCTGTCATTGGAGGATGTTGGTTTGTTTGGGGGACTTCATTCCCTGGTCTTTTCATGTTGTTCATGTGTTTTCCCATCTGGCAGTATCTAAGGCAGCACAAATTCTACCCTGCAGACCCATAGTGTCCCTGAAGGTTTCCAGCACCTTGCCTTTAAGAGTGAGGCCGATATCAACAGCACCCAGTGTAAACAATATATAGCCTTAAACCTAATAGGTCTCACTAAAGCATCTGCTGCTTTCTCACAATAAATCAAAAAATGATGTGTTCAATAACTATTTACAGTATAAACAGAAAATTTGCTAAAACTGTTTACAATTTCAAATGGTGGATGAGAGAACAGAAGCAGAGTAGTATGTGAAGTTCATGACGGAAGAAGAGAGAAGCTAAAAGCAAAAATTCACAGGAAGAGTGGAAGAGGAACCAACAGAGATTGGCTATTCATTGGAGAAAAAGTAGAAAGAGAATCCAGGAAAACAGACAAGTGAGAGGAAAACAAATGAGAGGAAGAATACAAACGGAGAAAAAAAATTAAAGATATAAGAATACAACAAAGCCTAAAACACTATTCATATATCACCACTTTCCACACACTAATGTATAATGCACAATAATGCAGCTCCAAATATGGTAGAGATGTTAGCGAATAGAAAAATAAAATAAAATAAATCTCAATGGAAAATCAAACTGTCTCCATTAACATTCAAAAGTTTCTCAGCCCTGTCTCTCATGTTTCACAGGACCACCAGGCCCAGATCAGCCCTCAAAGACCCAGTCACTATCCCACCCATCTGAACTTCAGATACCCAGGCTTGGCTATGCTGTAGTCCTAAGATCTCAACCTGTTCCAACTTGCAGAGAGACCACCAGGAATACGCTTATACAAAGGAGCCACCCTGAGAGGCAGCAGCAAGATGGAGGCCACAAACACTCCCAGCAGGAAGACCGCAGGTGCAGCCAAACCCACAGGCACCCCCACATAGGACCTCCAGGTCCCAGTCAGAGTGCCAGGGGTGGTTGTGGTGGCCAACTTGCTGTCATTCTGGCCTCACAGGCCCTGGCCAGTGTCCCAAGATGGATGTAGCCATGTACAACCAAACCTGGAATCTCCCTGGCAGCAGTAGTGGAAGTCATTGGTGGCAGCATGTGGCGGGTCTGCAGCAGCTATAGTGGGACAATGGCAGTGGTGGCTGTGTGTTGTGGGGGCAGCCTCACCCAGGCAATCTCTGGGGGGCAGCAGTGGTGGCAACAGGTGGCTACAGCTGTGTGGGCAGTGGCATCCAGAAGACGACCTCCAGGCGACCTTGGGGTGGCAGCTGCAGTACCAGTGGCAGTGGTGCCCAGAGAAAACCCTTGCCCAAAGAAAAGCCCTCTGGGTGTGGCAGCAGCATCCACCTGTTTAGCATTTCTATCTCCTCATATGTTTATCATTTCTTTTTGGTGAGAACAGTCAAAATCTTCTCTTCTAGCTACTAATAATGTGCTTTATAGCCACAAATATAGAGGTCAGTAATACACTAAGCCAGGATTTCAACACAGCTCTGAAAGACAGCATTCAAAAAGGTGTTGAGTGGATGGGTGGAGAAAGCCCAGAACATGCACAGCCTGGGTGGCAGCCAAGGAGGCAACTTGTGCTCTGCACTCACAGTATGAGGAAGGCTGGGAGGAGGGCAAGGCATGCTTCTCACTCACCAGGTGAGACTGGCCCTTGGTTGGTGAACTAGAAAACAAAGGTGTGGATGTTTTATTTAAAGTAACTAAAGGATCCTAAAAAAACTAAACTTGTTCTCAAAGGAAATGGGCCAAAGGTAGGGAGGAGACAGGAGGAGACTATATGTTTTATTCATTGGCATCTATCAAAAAATGTCATAAGACATATCTAAAATAGATATACCAAGAAACAGCAATAAAAGCATCTATTTAAATGAAATGAAGGCACACCAAAAAGATCCCAAAACAGAAAGCTGCAGTTTGTTGCCATTGGGGTTCGGGCAAGTTAAGTCTGGGAAACTATTGTTTTCTTTGATAATTCCTTAATACCACTTCACTTTTTAAAGGTGCATGGCTTATTTGAAAATAATGAGATAATAAATAGAATTTTGGACCCAGGTATGTGTTTTAAAAGAAATGGAATCTGTTCTCTAAATTTCAAATGCGTCAACAGTTTATGTGTAAGTCAAATTGTCATTCAATAAGTGTTCATTATTGTATTAAAAAACTATATATTTACATATATAAATTACATATATATATATATATATATAGAGAGAGAGAGAGAGAGAGAACTGTAATAAAAATCATTCTCACCTTAACTTCATCTAAACAGACATCTGTGCTTCATCCAAAGAGAAATATTGATGTTAGATTTTGCCAAATATCTTAATCAAACCATCCTTTTTCCTTTCCTTTTTTCTTCTTTCTTCTCCTCCCTTCCTTTATACTGAGAAGTATTCTGTGATTAACATACTCCATATTCAGTAGCTACCCTTTCTGTTAGGTTCTAGAACATGAAGATGTATAATAAAAACTACCTCAAATATCACTGGATAATAAGGAAGGCATACCTATAAACTAAATAATCATGATAATTATATGATAAACAGTAAAATAGTGCCAAGTTCTTGTCCTAAAAACCTGATTAGAACAAGTTTTTAAAATTGACATGTAAATGTGGTCAAGCTCTCTGAGAAGACCTAGGAATTAACCCTAAGGAGGTACTTATAGGTAAAGGGAAGAATCATTTGCTAGAACCAATTTATCTCAGCTATTTACATATTGATTTAGCAAGTAGTTGTTTACTGATTATTGAATTGGTAGCATAGGGTGTTTTCCATATTAACAAGAGCTACCTCTTCAAAACTTCCTTAGCGTCCAGATGTAAGATCTTAGGAAAAATGGAAGGCAGTTACATGCAGCCCTCAAAGACTCCTGGAAAAGAAAGCTTCCTTGGAGGTGGTGATTCAGAACCAGTCACTTTTGGAGGTTTACAGGTATCTGAATAATCTGACAGGCTGAGGCTATGATGAAGGCATAGGGGATCTACTTGGTTTATATATCGAGTTCAGGGGAGACTGGAGGAGATATCTTTGAGACAAAAATAATTAAGTGCTTACAATTCTGGACCAAGGGTTACCATTTCTAGCTCTGGAAATCAGACCTCTGCTTTCTCCTGTCTAACTTTGTGTGAGACATGGAAAAGAAGTTTTGCATAAGAGATTTTATTTTGGGGAAATTATTCTGTATGCAAATGGATAATAAATCAGAGGGTAGGGGATGGGAAGGAAGAATACCACTGAGGCATCACTTATAATTTTGCATACAGTTGGCTCTCTATCTGTGGGTTCCATATCTACAGATTCAATCAATCACAGTTATATTCAGGAAAAATTGTGTCCCTACTGAACATTGCAGAATCTTTGTCTTGTTATTATTCCCCAAATCATACTGTATAACAACAACTTATATAAAATTTACATTGTTTTAGGTATCATAAGCAATCAAGAGATGACCTAAAGTACACAGAAAGATGTGAGTAGATTATATGCAAATACTACACCATTTACTCTGCTAACAGACTGGACCCAAGGACTTTGGTATCTGCAGTGGTCCTGGAACCAGTCTCCTGATGATACCAAGGGACAGCAATAGAACTTTGACTGGGATACTGAAATATAAAATATATTATATTACAAATGATGGTGCCAGAATCAAATGCAAAATATCATATAACTTTCCAGAAAGTCTTGAACCCTCATAAGGAGGTATAATAGATGCTCGGTGTTCAGGGAGAATGAGAAAAATATGAGGATTTATTTGAAGTGTACTGTGCCTTGCTTAGAGGGACTCTGCAACTCATATTATAAAAAGCATGGAAGACTCTTCATCAGAGCATAGAAGACTTATGAAATAAGAAAATTGCTCTGGAAAAATACATTTTGTTGTGTAAATGCCACCTCCTTATCTTAGTCTAGTGGGAAGGGTTTTGATGGACTACTTTAAGGTTTTGATATAAATCTCCCCAAGATGGGCTTTCCTCAAAGTTCTTCCAGCTAACCCTACTATTACAGGTCACCTGCTAATATCAGTATTTCTAATATAGTACTGCTATTCCTTAGGAAGAACCAGATGATAATCTCATGTATTCTATGCAATATTGCTTTTGACCAAAGAATTTATTGAAAGTAAAAGGAATTCATAAAAGCTTGTGCCTATGGAATTCACTGGCTTTACCATGAATTGCATCACTTGCAATAAGTGATCTAAAAGAACAATGAAATAGCTATTGAACAACATGGTGGCTCCACGCAGGAAGCAATATCCTGTTAATCTGAGATGTGATAATAGAAAAGGAAAATAAACTTTGAATGAGCTACCAATACATGGTACTAATTTTCTTATTGATAAAATACATGGATCTAGGAATCAAAGGTGGAAATGACAGTGACAATATTATAATCAGAGACTGCTTTATTATGGCTCTTAACCCCCAAGGAGAATTGCTTGTGTCAGAAGACACAAAGGTTTTAATGAATTAGAAATAGAGACTTTCATTTTTGTTATTTTGTGTTCCTCCCATGTTACTGAACCAATAACACAGCATAGACAGCATATATCCCTATAGTAGATGGGGTGAACAATGAATGGCTACTGGGGTGATCAATCCTGGTTGTCAAGAGATGAACTGACTGCAGTT
Source organism: Geosciurus inauris (assembly GCA_004024805.1). NCBI lineage: Eukaryota > Metazoa > Chordata > Mammalia > Rodentia > Sciuridae > Geosciurus > Geosciurus inauris. The sequence continues at coordinate 17,029 of PVHX01000034.1, forward strand.
ACAGAGTGAGAGCAGGGAAAACTGTTGGTAACTGGCAGTTTCATTGAGGCATCTTTTATTATTTATATGTTCTATAATAAAAGACAATGAAACACTAAAGCAGTGAAATAAAAGCAGGAACACCAAGGAACCTTCAGGAAGGAAGGTTTACATCATTCAACCACATGAAAACGCTTACTCTCTGAGATTCTGGCTGCAACCAGGGAGAACATGGAATGGGTGATGAGAGAAAGAAGTGACACTTATCAATGTGATCTTGTTGCTAATCAAGTAAAAAAGAATCACAGTCAAATATGTGAGTTATGTATATAGTAGTATATTTGAACCAATTATTTGTTTTTCTCTTCTGGCATTTCTCTGTTTCATATTACTCCATTTTACATTGAGTTTATAAGTTATCAGACCTGAGAAAGCACATCCAGACCTGATACACCATCAGATAGAAATGCGGGACTTTAACATACATATGGTGACAGTTTGGGGCACCAGATCTCTCCTGCAAGACAATGGGAGAAAGTATTTTCATATGTACAATGGACAGCTGCCCCATGGAGTTGTCATTGTTGTTAAAGAATTGAATGTATAGGTAAAAAGATGGGAATAGAGGCGTAGTTACAAAAGGGTTGAGCTGTACCAGTCCTTTACTGTCTTGCTCTCAGATCCAATAATTTATCATAATTTGCAAGCTCCATTTTCCATGCTTCCTTGACAACTGGCTGTCAGGTAGGTAGAATCAATGAGAGACCCTGAGAGGAATCTGGAGTGCTGTAGCATGTGAGAAGCCAAGATAGTTCAATTCTTCTCTCCTTCCACGGGGCATGGAGGCAACATCTGTGCTTTGTGGTTCCAGCTCCTGCAGCATTGGCTCTTCCTTTGCATTCCTTCAGGACTTCCACCTGGCAGTCTGCACCATAAAACCAGCTTCCATGGAGGTTCCTTGGGCTATGGTACTTAATATTGTCTCTTCCCTTTGTTCCTCTGCTACTAGAATTAGAGAGAAATGTAGAAGTAAAGGCTGGTAGAGACAGCTTTGTCTCCGTGAATCACATTAATTCTAATTTTCACAGCATTTATTTTCAGCGAATATGTGAGGATCCTTGTGTTTGAAACTGTAAGAATATAAAATAATAATCCAGTCTTTATTTAAACTCTGATTGAAGGATCATCAGCCTTTTCTAAAATTTGTCAGACACTTGCATTCACACAAAGTTTACTCAAGGTAATATAAGTACCATAAAACAGGGAGAAATATGGGTATGAAGGACACAACTATTTCAGAAAATGTTGTCTCAAGTTATTTTGCCATTACCACAATAATTTATTACAGGAAATCCGTAGAGAAGAAATGAATAGCTATTTAGGATACATCAACATATATTTGTATTTCAAAAATCCAAAACTGATTTGCTACCCAAAAGAGGGTATCATGTTACAGTCATAATATACTTTAATGTTTTAGAGTGAGGAGAGGCACTCATGATAAACAAGTGCTTAGTTTATCATGTGCCAGTTACTTTTTTCTTATTTTAGAAAATACTAAATGTTCTAAACATGCCAGAGAAAAAGTTGCTTCTCCTCTTTTTACATAAAAATGTAAGTACAAATCCTATCTAAAATAATATGAGACTTGCATATCACACCCTTTTAAACTGCTGATTTTACAACTTAGAGCTAATCATTTACATTATCATCTCTACTAGGAACTAGAATGTCACTCAAAAAGTTAGGAACTCTGTTTTGTTCAAAGTTGTACCTTCAGCAATTAGAAGAGAGTGTGGCACATACCAAGAACATAAATATATTTGCACAAATGAATGTCTGAAAGCAAGAGTTAACCATAAAATAATATATTGAATATACCAAAGAAGTATCACTTAGACCTAGAACACTGTCCTAAGAAAAAGTATGCATTGAGATTTTAGGCCTTGGTAAAAGAATCTCAATAGATATTTCTCAAAGGAAAGATATACAAATAGCCAACTGGTATATGGAGAAAAAAGCTCAATATCTCTAATCACTAGAGAAATAAAGGTTGAAACCACAATGAGATATTGCTTCATAACTTTTAGAATGACTGTCATGCAAAAGACAAAAAATAAGTATTGGCAAGGATTTGGAGTAAAGGGAACACTTGTATATTATTGGTGGGAATATAAATTAATACAACATTAAGGAAAACAGTGTGGACATTCTTCAAAATATCAAAATCAGAACTATCATATGATCCAGCAAACCCACCACTGGGTACATATCCACAGACTATGGACTCAGCATACAGAAAGTTAACTGTGCTCCCATGAGCACTGTAGCATTATTCACAGTAGCCAGGATATGGAATCAACCTAAGTATTTATCAACTGATTAATGGATGAAGAAAATGTAGTATAAATACATAATGAAATACTACTCCACTTTGAAAAAGAAGGAAATTCTGTCATTTTTTTAACAACAAGGATGAATCTTGAGGATGTTATGTTAATTAGGCATAGAAACAAATACTGAATGATCTCTCAAATATGAGTGTAAACAACAGTCAAATTTACAGAAACAAAATAAAATGGTGGTTCCCAAAGGCAGGGGATTAGGGTGGCATTTGTAAAGGTGTTAAGGCACACAATTTTAGTTAGATCAAAGGAATGAGTTTAAGAGACTTACTATACATCATGGTGATTTAAATAAACAACAACTTATTATATTCTTAGAAATTGCTAAGAGAATAGATTTTTAAGTTTCTCATTGCAAAAACTGGTAAGTATATGAGTTATATAACCTATGATAAAGAGCTCACTTTAGTGATCTTACACTGTATACATACATTAAAATTTCCCAAAATCTTAATGTAATTTTAATTTGCATTTCCCTAATTGCTAGAGATGTTGGACATTTTTTCATTATTTTGTTGACCATTTGTATTTCTTTTGAAAAGTGTCTGTTTAGTTCTTTTGCCCATTTATTGATTGGGTTATTTATTCTTTTAGTGTTAAGTTTTTTATTTGTTTTGTGTATGTGCATGTGTGTTTAGCACCAGGGATTGAATTCAGGGGTACTCGACTACTGAGCCACATCCCCAGCCCTATTTTGTGTTTTATGTAGAGACAGGGTCTCACTGAGTTGCTTAGCGCCTCACCATTGCTGAGGCTGGCTTTGAACTCGTGATTCTCCTGTCTCAGTCTCCCAAAGTGCTGGGATTACAGGCTTGAGCCACCGCGCCTGGCAAGTTGTTTGTATATTTTAGATATTAGTGCCTGATCAGACTGCTTTTTCTAGTTCTGTAAAGAACATCATTGGAATTTTTTGATAGGGATTGCATTGAATCTCTATGCTGTTTTTGGTAATATGGCTATGTAGACAATATTAATTCCGTCTATTTAAGATTACGAGATGTCTTTCCATCTTCTAAGGTCTTCCTCAATTTCTTTCTGTAGTGCTTGATAATTTTCATTGTAGAGGTCCTTTACCTTTTTTGTTAGATTGATTCCAAAATTCATTTATTTATTAATTTTTTCAGGCTATTATGAATGAGATAGTTTTCCTAATTTCTATTTTAGTAGATTCATCATGGAAGTATAGGAACACAATTAGCTTATGAGTATTGATCTTGTATCCTGCTACTTTGCTGAATTCATTTATGAATTCTAAAAGTCTTCTGGTGGAGATTTTTAGGTCTTCTAAATATAGATCATGTATTCAGAAAACAGAGATAATTTGACCTCATATTTTCCTATTCAGTATCCCTTTAATTTCTTTCTCTTGCTTTACTGCTCTGGCTAGATTTTTAAGGCCTACATTGGATAGGAGTGGTAAAAGTGGATGTCCTTGTCTTGTTCTTGTTTTTAGAGGAAATCTTTCATTTTTTCTCCATTTAGTATAAGGTTGGCCTTGAGTCTGTCATATACAGCCTTTACAAAGATGAAGAAAATTCCTTCTAGGCCTTGTTTTTCTTGTTTTTTAAACATGAATGGGTGCTGTACTTTCTCAAATTATTTTTCTGCATTTATTAAAATAATTATGTGATTCTGGTCCTTAAGTTTATTTAGTGAATTAGATTTACTGATCTTCAAACTTTAAGAAAGATAATCTCAAATAAAATTATCCTGTATTTTGAGCAATAATCTAATTTTTAACTATCAGAAATGTTCACTCTATTTCTTTTCTTTTAGTGGCTTAAAAATCCCATTTTGTTTACGAGAAATACATTTTCCTCACCTCTGCTCACATATAAGTTTCTAAGATGGTTCCGGAAGATGTTGCTTTAAAGTATTTCCTATATGTTACATCTGTGTCACAGATAACAACTTGTCCATATGGAAGAAATAATCCACACACATTTTATTATCTTAAATTCTCCATTCAGAATTTTATGCTAGTATTTCCTCTCATTTGGTGAGATATCATATTTAAGAAAAACATGAGGAAGCTAGTATTTGCACTGTGTTAATCATCAATACACAGATTTGCAGATTATTGACACAGGAAGAAATTTTAATACAAATAATTTATTTCTAATGATTTTCTGAATGGTAAAATGTTGGTTATAAACTTGATGAGAAAATTTAAAAAACTAATTTTTCCTTAATTAGAACTCACTGGTTGTTTAGGTCAGTATCTAGATATATTTTTATCTTTCTTAGACTCAGTAGGAGTTATGGCTAAAACCTTTATAAAGCAATTACATAAAACGGACATGTATCATTTGCTTTTGAATATAAAAGACAGTCTGCTTGGAAAGCAAAGGGATTCTCTCTCCTCTATTGCACAAGTGAAGTATGTGACTATTGCCACTGGATGGCAACCAAAGATACAGAAACAGTGGGAAGGTGTAAGAAGCAGCCTGAAGAGTCCAGCATTTCCAAAGGAATTTAAAAAGCTCTTACTCTAAAGGAAAATGCATTCTACATGTAAAATATATAAAAGTAATTATAATTTAGTTTATGCATTAATTGGCAGTTGTTTATTTAAAACATAATATCTCTTAATGAATCATATTTTACTATATTTTGAGAAAAATTATCTAACATAATAGTCTGATTCTTATTCATCAGGAATAATATTATACTTAGAGTGTAATTAATGTGTAAAACTAAGCTTCCAATGTATTCCTTTGATGCAATCTTCACTTAAAGGAGAAATGAGAAAGAGTTGGGAAGGTATTGTCTATAGTACCATTATCAGAGGCAAGATTGCCAAGATAAAGATCACTGGCTTTGCAAAGTTAATCTTAACCCCCAGTGTCTAATGATTCTATGAAACAAGGTGGATTTTTTTTTTATTTATCTGTGCAACAGCTGGCTTACATATCAAAAAAAAGTACCTATTATTGTAGGATTGTAATAGGGAAAAACTGAACTAATTCAGGCAAAGTTGTCAATTGCAATACAAAGCATATAGAAGACACAAAGCTACAGTATGATAAAATTGGATGACTTTTGATTATACATGACTCCATTACAAGCAAGATGTTCCACATATTACCTTTTCACTCATTCTGTGTGATGCTTTCCTAAAGAATGTCTTATAAATAAGTTTAGACTTGTTTAGTGAGTCTTGAACCAAGTAAGCATCCTCTTTATTCTATTCAATGCCTTATACTTATTGCCGCAATGTAGTAAGTGTTCTGTTAGATTGACGTTTTTACATGTGCCTCCTTTAAACTGGAAGTCAGGTTTGGACAAGTAAGTCTAGCTTCAAATGATAAGAACTATCCTCTTTTTGATAAGGATACTTCATTATACAAGTTAAATGGTACATCAGGCTGAAAAGACTAGCATCACTTTTAGACTAATGAAAAGAAAAGAAGTGCCCTTATAAAGAGAAGAACAAGCTCCAAGTCACAGGGCAAATATGTGAGAAATTCTACATTAACTGAGCATAAAGCATATGCAGTGGATATAAAAGGACAGTAAGTGAGGTTTAAGACACATTTAGGTAAACGCTAGCTCAAGCAAAGAGGCTTGAAATTCATCTGGACATCTGAAATGGCAGGTTTGAAGAATTTATTAATTAGAACAATCCAATGACTATATTTATATTTTTGGAAATCCACTATGCAGGGTGTATTAGGATAGAACAGAGAGCTAAATGTGTGACCAGGAACCCAGAGATGAATGAGAATCCAGTTTAAGAGAGAAAAAATGGAGATGGGAATAGGAGGAGATGGGCTAGTAACTACTTAAGTGCAGAAGACCAAGACCAATTCCAGAATCTTTGGTTTGAATGCTCAGCTTAACTTTTGCTTTGTATACTTCATTTAACTGGCTATTCAGATGAACCTAATAATATAAGCTTTGCATGGATTGCTAAAGATTTTGCTCTAGTTTTTCCTATAAGATGTTGTGAAAAGAAAAACAGTACCTGTTTGGTCACCTAGTGAGTTGTTTCATAGCCAAGGCACATTTTTGTTTTTTAGAATCCTTTATGAAACGTTTGCATATGAGAATTTGTAGACTCGGATAAAATGAAGTTGATCTTTGAGAAAGTCCCTGTAGCTGTCTTTAGAAATTAGACAACACTTGAGTAGTGTTTATGAGGTGGGTTTTCTGAAGTGTCACTGGTGGATGAGCTTCCACTGATTCTTTTAGTTGCTTAGAAAACGCAGCCTGTGGTGGTGTGTAGACAGGCACACCCCTGAGCTTCCAATAGTTATACATGTTACTCTGAAGAAGTCACTCTACTATGCTCTTCACTTGTCTTGAAAAAGAAATGGATTTTAGGAAGTGTTTTTAGATAAAGGAAGCTGAGTAAGGACATTGAAGAAAAGAGAAGTGTTGGTCCGGGGATTGAAGGAAAGCAAATAGAACCTCAGGTTCCTGTCTGAGATCTAAATTTACTCAAAATACAGATCAATCTTACATCATTACATCAAGGTAATGTTTTAATTAATATATGAGAAATTTTGTATAGAACCTGGAAATGTAAGACATCAATAAATTTACAAGGCCTTTAGAGGATATAACTGTACTTACATATCTAATGAGTCAATAGAATTAGTTTTGGAATTGAGTACTGACATTTCTATAATCATCTATCATTTTCAAAAAGCATGAATTCACATGTTCACATGACTTCACATTAATGAGCTTCTCTGCACATGTCAAGATGAAGAAGTTGACTGTTTTGCTTCAGATCACAACACTCCCAAAGCACAACAGTATAACCAAGAATAGAAGAAGGCAACTTCCTTACTCTTTCAATGAATGCTAGTTCAAAAAGCGAAGCAAAAAAATCTAAGAATACAACAACAAAAAACATAAGCAACAATTTTGTTGTAGACAACAAACTATTTTCATTAAATGCTAATTAGAAACACAGAACATACCTCTTAAATTAAAATGACAATCAAAATGTCTTGATTCAATATTATCCAGTAAACAAAGCAATGTTGATGGGGAGGAGGAAGAAAGGAAATCCCCAAAAATGAGAAAGGAAAGGATTTGATTGTTTAGAGGATAATAAATTATGCACAGTCCTAAGGGTTAAAGGTTAGCAGGAAGGGCTTTAAAAGCAATTTTATTGGGCAGTTACACATTACAATGTTAAATAGGTGTGTGTTGGCAGGAGCTAAAAAGAGCTTTTGAAGGATCATGGAAAGAGATTTAATTATTTTCTGATGGTTGCATGATGGTTGGCAGTGGATTGGGATTTGAACCATAAATTGGACTTCAACACTGTCTCATTATGTGGGCCATACCACAGACACTTGAAAAATATTCATATTTACGTTGTACATGTATGTGCTGTTTTTTAATGAAAAATTACACTAGTTATGTTCACATCCATTCATTCAGTTGCTCATCACTGACATGTGTAATTTATTAGGGACTGGCACTGAAGCATAACAATGGAGAAATACCATGAGCTCTGGCATCAGATTTCCGGTGTTAGCTCTGCTACTTGCTACTGATAGGATCTTGAGTTAGTGACTTAATATCTCCAATCCTTGCTTTCTTTTTCTCCTTAATAAGGTTGTTGTAAAGATATAATACAAAGTACTTACTATATCCAGGCTTTGAGGAAGCAGTAATGTTCTCTAGCTAATGTTCTCTAACTAAACAGCATCCCAATATTGACATTTAGACTGTCAAACCCTACAAGGTTATATAAACAAGCAAAGCTACATTAACTTAATTTCCAGTTCATTGTGTCTGCTTCTCTTATCTGGATAAATATTTCAGAAAGTAGGGTTCCAGTTACCCATGGTCCCACTTCCACTTTGCCACATATATATCTGAATTATACTCAGATGAAACCTGGGACTCTCAGTCATGAAATCATCTAGTGACAGATATATGAGCAAGTGATTAAAGTATGTCTTAGGTAAATGCTAGCACAGAGGTATATACCAAGTGCAAGTGAAATGACATTTAATCTTGATTTTGAAAGACTGAGAACAAAAAACTCAACAAGACACATGTTTCCCTCAACTCCCAGAGATATGATGAGGTGCATTTAGTATTCCTGAACTGGAGATAAATGGGAGAGAGTAGAAAGAGATAGGTCAGAAGAGGCAGAAAAAAAAAATCATACTGTAAAGGGACTTATAAGTACTGAACTAAATTGTTGATTGTTGAAGTAATAATCACCTGCATGGAGAAATTATCATGAAGGAGTTTGGAGGAAAAATGCAAGTGGATGGAGTAAAGATCTCATAAAAATCCAGAGGGAATGGGAAATGAGGGCCTGAGTGAAATAGAAATGGTGGGAAAACAGAGATACCACCAGCACAAGAAAAAGGGAGGAACACAATTGCAAGTTAAGCTCCCTATTAGTATTCTCTACCTCTGTATATATTTTCAGATCAGTTTACTTGTGGAGAATCACATATACCCAGTTTGCAACTACACAAAATAGTAATGCAACATTAGTTACAACCCAAATGGTAGAGAAGCACTGAGTGTGAGAAAATAATTTTTCATTTAATTTCATGTTTGGCAGTATATAATACATAATTGTTTTCCATATTTTACATAGATTTTTAAAAGTTTTTAGAGCTATATTATACACCTTTGCCACAGCCTTTGAAGAATCACCTTCACAAGTTACTGCAGATATAGAATATAGCAGAATGAGCATGTTGAAAACTTGTATTGCAATAAGATAAATGAAAAATGCTATATGGAATACACATTTGCCTATATGACTGTTAAACATTATGCTTTATAGACTTAGAATGTGCTCTTCATGTCACATCCAGGGGTCTTCCTTTGGGGAAGAGAAGAAGTCCACAGTTGGGAACACTGTCTGCCCACCAGCTGCATCCTTAATAGTGAGAGCTAAGATCAGTGAGGTTGAGCACAGATGGCCCTTTGGGAGTAATCAGATGATGGAAGCCCCCTTCCTGTAGTATAGTATAAGGAATTAATTTTAGAATATCACTTTGAAATATCTTTTCCTCCCATTTTTATTGGTATATTACAGTTGTATATAATGGTAGGATTTGTCAATACTATTCCTAATATGATTTGGCTAATATCATTCTCTCATATTTCCCCTTTCCATCCTCTCTTCACCTCCTGGTCTCTTTCCTCTATTTTCTTGGTCTCCCTTCAATTTCCATAAGATTTTTAAATACATAAATAATTTCAAATATCACATATTTTTATATAAACTAAAATACAGGCAATAATCTGGATGTTTCTCAACTTTTAGTCACTGGGTTGAAGTATTTGTAACTTGACATGCAACATTTCTTAACCCTTTCAACTTCATCTCATATGACTTCTTTGCCACCTTCTACCAACTCTTCACACCCTGCCTCAAAACATATCACTCTCTTCTTTAACCAGAACTCTTGCTCTCCTGTGTGCTGGTATTTCCTCCTAGAGCTGTTATCTTCTCCACATGGAGAACTCTTCTCTTTTCTTACCCTTTTCCTTCTAACTACAGCTAACTCCTACTAACCCTGCAGTTCTCTTTGAAATGATTAAACTCTGTTAAATCACTTTCCCTAGAAGTGTCTGATTGTTGAAGCAGTTTTATGGCGCAGTGCTCTGAGGGAAATGAAAATGAGAGAAACAAGATAGAGCAGGAGATAAAAGTTGTAACAAATGGGGGTTGGGAGTGTCAGCTGGCATCTAATGTTCTCCAGTCCCACCAGGAAGAAATAAGCCAGAAATTGCAACATGGAATTCATTTTACCTGGAGGCACTGGGGCTGTTCCTGTGGACCTCAATGGAGAGTTGGGATTGAGGAACCAACAAAGGCTATTATAATCCCTTACTCACTCTGACTTTCCAGGTGCCTCTCCAATATCTTCCACAGCACCCTGTGCTGCACTATCCCATAAACCACAGGCAGTGATTCCTAGAGTGGCAAGGATCACTGCTATGTATTATTAATGCTCTGGTTTAGAGCCTCACACGTGGTAGGCACCCAATAAAGACTGTTAATGTTCAACTGAGAGAAAGTTAAAGTTCCATAACAGAAATTTTTCAATAGGAAATTTCTTTTGAAGCAGTTTACGCTCTAAAATATGAAGTTATTTGTATTTGTTTGTATGCAGTTAAAAACCATCTGCTTCACTGAGATGGAGAAAAGAGAAAAATTCTTGATGTTCACATGGATTTTATAAGAACTCTCTGGACAGGTGCGGTTTTACTCAATACATAAGTTGCTCTTCAGTTTCTTATGAATTAAAAACTAAACATTTGTTTTGTTGGTGAAATCTTCAGGAAGCTGAATAGTTTGTCATTGGGGCTGTTAGAAAACTTTCAGAGAAGAAAGCAAAGCATTTGCAAGTAAAATGAACAGGAAACTGCTAATTAGGAATCCCAAAACAACAATAATGTTTTCCCAGGAACAGCATTACATTTTTTTAAAGATAAGTAATAATAAAAATAATAATGAAGTTTGTGGATGAATAGTTCCCAAAAGATACACATGAGAAAGCATGATAAATGACAGTTAAGTACTAATGGATTGGGTCTGCATTGGCATTATGATGCTTTCTGTGTTGAATTGGACAGAGTCCCAAAGAGAAGCTGACTTGCATGTCTGCATGAATAAATTCCTAATTAGCTGTCCAGTCCTGAAGCTGTTACATTCTACAAATAGCTTGAGTGCTGGTCTGGACTAGGCAAGAAATTTTGGCCAAAGAATACTTAAAAATTGTAGAACCAAATATTATTGAAAACATCATGTTCAAAATAAAAAACTTTATCTCAAGTATCTGCACTGAAAATTATAAACTCTCAAAGTTCCTTAGAGACAGTCTTTTTTTAATCCTAACCTTTCTTTTAATAAAATTACTATCATTAATAACCCATGAATTTTCCTTCCAGATTTTTCTGCAGTTGCTATACTAAGAATAGGTAGGCTTGATCTTTATCTTATATTTATTTTAAGTTACTCAGCACACTATTCTGGTCAGTATTTAGAAACCCCCAGTTTTTATTATGCAGAATTCAATCTATTATATTTTATATATGTTTATGAAAGAATGGTGATTTTAGAACCCTTCACCTCTTGATCTCTATTAAAGGTCCAAATGCATTTAAATAATTAATTTCCATTGGTGATACTAAATAGCTAAGGAGGATGTGATCAATGCTTTTCTTCCGGAAATATGCAATACTTAAAATTTCATCTGTGTTAAAGGCTTCATCAATTTGAAACTCAAAATTCATTTTGTTGAAGTTGCTCTGTATATCAAGATAGAATCCTATCATATACCAAAACTGCTCTAAATCTAAAATCTGAGAATGAGAATCTCAGCATCATTGATTTGTCATATCATGAAATCTGAACTCCTTGTTATAGAAATGTATTCTTTCCTATTTCTTTAAAAAACAACTCTAAAATCTTAGGGGGGGGGAATAATAATTATTTTTAAAAGTAATTGTGGTGCCCTAAGATAGGGTTCTCACACTTTAAAGACCATCATCATCTGGAAGGCTTGTTAAGACACAGAATCCAGGACCCAACTCCTAGAATTTCTAATTTAGTAGAGGGTGAGGTTTGGGGACTGAGATTCTGGGAACCACATGCTGGTAACTACTGTATGTAAGGTTTAGGAACTAAAAATATATTTAAGAGTCATATACTCTTAAAAATATTTCCATTATCTCTTTCAGGGAGTACCATCTTGCATTTCTCCTGAAGATCTTTACGTAATATAAATTGGCATTTCCCTTAATCATCTTTATTCTTCACCAAGGAATTAGATGACATACAATGTACTTATGTTATTGACTAATTAAAGTTAAAAAATCTCTTAAGAGTAATTAAATGGAAATAAGGCAAACCAACATGTAAATTTCAAAAAATAGAGGCAAATGTATAACTACCTATGTACTATACAACTGCATTCCTGAATGTGTGGTTTTATATAAGAAAAATCATATATAAAGTAATAATTTCTAGGTAACTTCCAAATGCCATCACTTCTGTTTTCAATATCTGATTAACTTCTTTTTTTATTATTATTATACCATCCCTACTGTCTCTATACTCCAGTACTAGTGAATTTCTAAGATTATGACACATTTTACTTTAAAATGTAATGTGTCGCTTCCTGATAGACACATGTGCTCCAATTAAAAAAAAAAAAAAAACTACAGGAACTCTAATTTAAAACAAGACAAGAGAAGTCATCACCATGATGAAGTGCTCCCCTTATCCTTAGCCACCTCCAGATATGGTATGGGAACCACATGGTTTTGGTTTTGTCTCACAGGGATTGCCAGGTTTTAGTCAGTTCTACTCCATCTTCTACAATCACCAAACTACTGGTTTGATATTCAGTGCAGCAACCACCTATATTCTTTTAGTTCTATGCAATTCATTTCTCAAATAATTATAAATGACATTGAAAAATATTTAAAAGTTTGTTATTTGCTTTAGTTTTATTTGCCAGTTTGCTTGAATTTTATTTGAAGTGCATGGACATTTCAATATATAGTTCTTAAGACATCTTTCTGCATTTTATACAAATAAATGACAATTTTCCCATCACATAACATAAATAATTTATTTTGTTTTTGTTTTTTAAAAGTACATGGTAAAAAATTATGAAAGCACATAGAAAAATGATCAATTCTTCCTAATACACTTATCATCCAGCTCTCTTCTTCCATAGCACTTTCCATATCACTACCGATAATGCTACCTCTTTTTAAAAATCAAAGTTATTGTCCATTATTAAAATATACCATAATGATGTGCCTATTAAAGAGCATTTTGGTTGTTCCTATCTTATGCTAGTGTAAATTATGCTGAATAATTTCTACATGTGAAATAGCTGATTCAAATGTCATGTGCCAACACTTATTGTTGTTGTATTCTTGATAATTGCCATTCTGACTGGCAATTGGTGCAACCAATCTGAAAAGCTGTACGGAGATTCTTCAGAAAAACTGGAATGGAACCACCATGTAACCCAGCTATCCTATTCCTTGGTCTATACCCAAAAGACTTAAAAATAGCATATTACAGTGACACAGTCACTTCAATGTTTATAGCAGCTCAATTCACAATAGCTGAACTGTGGAACCAACCTAGATGCCCTTCAATAGATGAATGGATAAAGAAACTGTGATATATATACACAATTACTCAGCAATAAAAGAGAATAAAATTATGGTATTTGCAGGTAAATGGATGGAGTAGGAGAATATCATGCTAAGCAAAGTAAGCCAATCCCAGAAACCCAAAGGCCAAATATTCTCTCTGATAAGTGGATGCTAATACATAATGCAGGAGAGGACATGGGAAGAATGGAGGAACTCTGGTCAAAGGGGAGAAGGGAGGAAGGGGTATCGGGACATTAAAGATGGTGGAATGAGATGGACATCAGAGCCCTAGTTTCATGTATGACTGCATATATGATGTGATTCTACATCACACATAACCAGAGAAATGAAAAGTTGTGCTCCATCTGTGTACAATGAATCAAAATGCATTCTGCTATCATGTATACCTAAGTAGAATAAATAAATGAATAAATATATATGTATACACACACACACACATCTCAATTCCAGAAAAAAAATAAACAAATGTCATGTGCCTTTGAAATACTGATATATGTTGCCCAGTTGCCCTCTGAAAGCAAAGAAATAATTTTATCTCCTATTCGGATATTGGAATACCTTTTCCTTCATGCCCTGGACAATGCCCTGACTTTTAAAATTTAATGATATTTGCCATAATAATAAGTTTTAAAAAGTTATTGGATTTGTATTTGATTACATTTATTTGATTTGTTAGAAATTCTTTAATTTGGTTTCTTGTAGGGGCAAAGGGAAATTTCTTCTATGCCTTCTGAATGTTTGCTGGAATAAACTAACAAAGACAGTTTAATTGGAGAAAAGGCACACAGATTTATTATGTGCATGGAGACAATCACATAGTGTAATTAAACACTAGCCCAAGGTGATTCAGAAACTTATATACCCCTTTTTCTGTAGGGGAGAATAGGAATGTATGCAATACTTGGGGGGGCAATAAATGATTTTTTAAGGGAATCCTATGAACTTGTGAAACGTACAATGTCTGGGACAAATTCTATTTAGCTTGCAGAATAGGCACTGGCTTCAAAATTATTCTCTTTGGAGCACTGAATGGAACCTAAATAGAAGATAATGGTGTATGACAAAAGTCTGTCCAGGTGTGTTAATCAATTTCAATCTTTCTTCTTGTTTAGTTTCCTCTAATTCTTGACACAGAATTAAAAAACAAAAACAAAACAACCTCTTGTAATATGGGTTTCTATAGCTTGAATGTTTGTCTCCCCCCCAAAATGCCTGTTGAAATTGCCACTGTAACTGTATTAAGAGATAGGATTATTATAGAACAGTTAAGAGGTTATTAGGGCAGGAGGGCTCTGCCCCTGTGGGAGAATTAATTTCATTGTAAATGGGAGAATTCTGCCCCCTTTTCCTTTTCCCCTTCTATTATGTGATGATTTCTGCTATGTGAAGATACAGAAAGAAAGCCCTCACCAGATATCAGTATCCTAATCTTGGACTTTACAGCCTCCAGAGCTGTGAGAAAATAAATTTATTTTCTTCATAATCTAGCCAGTGTCAGATATTCTGGTATAAAAGTAGAAAACAAAACAAAAAATCTGAGCGACAGGAGCATCTTCTATTCTGCTGAGGTGATTCTGGATGGGACTGGTCACCAGAAAGACCAAGTCATGATTAGAAACTTGGAACCTTCAGCCTTACTCCTGATGCTTCAGGGAGTAGAGCCTCCATAAAAAATCCCAGAAGTACAGAGTTCTAAGAATTTCCAGGTTCCAGAGTATGTGGAAGTGTTGGGCAGGCAGGGTGGTCTAGAAAGCCACAGAAGACCACATTCCTTCCTCCATATATTGTTTTATGAATTTCTCCCATTTGACTATTCCTTGGTTGCATCTTTTTAAATAAACAGATAAAAGTAAGTAAAGTGTTCCCCTAAGTTCTGTAAATTATCCTAGCAAACGATAAAATTCAAGAATGGGAATTTGTAGCCAAGTTATACAGAAGCTGTGGGTAACCAGGGACCTACTACTTTTGATTGGCATCTAAAGTGGGGAGTAGTCCTGTGGGACCAAGCCCTTAACCCCAAGGGTCAGTGATAATTCTGATTATGTCAGACTGAACAGAATTGTAGGACATGCAGTTGGTGTCTGAAGAGCACTGGAGAATCTTGTAGTGTGGGAGAAACTCCTGTATTTAGTCACTAAAGTTTCCTGTATTGACTATGAGCATAAAGGAAAAAAAGTTTGTTTTTTCCTATCTTAAAGTTTGAAAACTCCAGTGACCTCTCAAAGTTCCTAGAATGAAATCCAGACTTCTTCCCTGGCTCATGTGATCCAACATTTGCCCCATCTACAATCTTATTCCAGACAATCCACATCATTCTGCTCTGCACACGCTGATCTCCCTTCTGTTCCTCAGACACATGAAGCATGATGTTCTCTGTAGTTGGAAAACTCAGATCTTCCCTTCTGTTCAGTTTAAATGTGATTTTTTTTTAAGGTAAGTTTTCCCTGGATACCTCTTCTTTCACCCTCACTCTAGAACATCAGCCCCATAAGAGTGCAATCTGACACCTCATTCATCACCATTACTTATGATAATTAATTTTATTTAGCAACTCAGCTAGGCTATAGTACTCAGTAGTTTGGTCAGAAAACAGACTATATGTTTCTGTGAATATTTATTTTTAGTTTTGATTAACATTTACATTAGTAGGCATGGAATAAAGAATATTATTCTCTATAATGTGAGTGGGCCTCATCCAATCAGCTAAATGCCTTAGGAGAAAAGGCAAAAGTCCCCAGAAAATACCAAAAAAAAAAAAAAAAAATTCTACTTCCAAATTGTTTTTAGACTCAACAGTGCAACATGACCCTCACTGGAATTTTTAGCCTACTACCTTCCCTGAAGATTTTGGAATATACAGGCCCTGCAATTACATGAGCCAATTCTTTAACTCCCTCTGTCTGTCTCTCTCCTCTCTAGTTAGCTAGCTAGTGGAATATTTTTGTTTGTCGGGCATGGTGGCTCAAGCCTGTAATCCCAGCACTTAGGGAGGCTGAGACAGGAGAATCGCGAGTTCAAAGCCAGCCTCAGCAACAGCGAGATGCTAAGCAACTCAGTGAGATCCGGTCTCTACATAAAACACAAAATAGGGCTGGGGATGTGGCTCAGTGGTCGAGTGCCCCTGAGTTCAATCCCCAGTACCACAAAAAAAAGAAAAAAAAAAAAAGAAATATTTTTGTTTGATATAAAATAAGGTAAACTCATTTACACTGAACTTCTTTTTAATTTTTTTAGTTGTAGATGGACACAATACTTTTATTTTATTTGTTTTTATGTGGTGCTGAGGATCGAATCCAGTGCCTCACACGTGCAAGGCAAGTGCTCTACCACTAAGCACAACCCCAGCCCTACAGTGAACTCTCGTGACATCAGTCTACTTTCTGTCCAGAATAACCCAACACAATCCATATATATGTATATATACACATACACACATATATACACACACACATGTGTGTGTTATAAATTGTTTAAATCATAAATGTGCCCCCAAAAGTCCATATGGTAAAGACTTGGTCCAGAGAGTGTGCTACTGGGAGGAGTCACAACATACCTTTTAGAGGTGAGGCCTCATGAGAGGTCTTCGGGTCATAGGGGTATGCCCATGAAGGGGACAGTGGAACCCTAACCCTTTCCCTCTTTCCCTTGTTCATTTCCCAACCAGGAGGTGAGTGGTTTTGCTCTGCCATGTGCTTCCACCACAATGTGCTTCTCTGCACAGGCCCCAAGCAGTGGAGCCAATCAGGACTGAAAGCTCCCAAACTGTAAGTCAAAGTAAACCTTTTCCTTCATACATTGATTTATCTCAGCTATTTGTCAGTGATGGAAAGTTGACTAACACTTGTATGTATGAGTAGAAATATAGACATATGTATGAGTAGGAATACAGACGTATATAATATGCATATTTATCCACATGTATATAACAAAAAGATTTCAGAACAATGGGAGAGAATCAGTCGTGTGCACACAGAAGACAGAGATGGAGGGGCAAGCTGTTTTTCTGGAAATCAATAACTAATACGCTACCCCCACACTACTGCACAGCAAGTCCTTTGACTCTGGGTGTATGATTCATCTTATAGCTGTTTCTACCCCACAGAGTATCATCACTTACCTCTGTAGACATACCTATTTCAATATGATAAGCATGATGTCAAATTCAATAGTCATGACACAATTCCAAACCAATAGCTCCATATACTTTTTAATACTTAGCAATACTTTGTGTATTTAAATATGACATGCTGACTAGACAAAGTAAATGTGTTTATTTTGTATCACACAAAAGTATACATAGAAAGTTAGTTTAAGGAATTGGCTCATGTATTTACAGGAGCTGAACACTCTAAATAATCTTCAGGTAAGATTAGAAGGCTAGGTTTTGTTTGATACAAAATAAGTTAAACAAAATAAGTTACTGTAAGTAAAAATGTTTACTTAAATTTACAAAATAAGTCTACTTTTTTATTGATTTAATGATTCAATCAATGCATATTAAAATGTCTAGATGCCACCTAGAATAATTTAAAATAACTATTATTTAATCTATATATATAATTAATTTATTTCATATTTAATTTATATAAAATTCAAATGAATATATTTGCAACATCACACATCCTATATTAACAGCTGATGAACTAGCAATAAGGCTTTAGATTATTAGACAGAAGAGTTTTCTTGCTATCAAAATTGCATAAAATGGGGTCCAGAAATGGACAACTTTGTACCAATTAAGCTACAGGTTGTCTGAGGCTGATAAAGGGAACTCAGGAGTCACAAGGCATATCTTAAAATAGAAAGATGGTTTTTCTAACAGTAATAATAATATAGCCATATTATATAAAAAAATTAATCACTATGCTGAAGTGAGCAGAAATCAAAATTTTATTTCTATATCCCCTTCTCCCAACCATTGTTTAGAGCTTTGTTTGTACAGAATGAACTGATTTTTAGGCTTCTTTATAAATGTAAGATCCATTTCCTTCATGATACTAAGAATTCTTGAGTTTTTTTATTCATTATCTCAAATATTTATAATATCCACCTCCATGACTACTATCATATAAAATTGATTAAAGATGAAACTTTGAAAGTAGACTAAATGAACACAAATATAATTTGTATTCATCTGTCACCCTAAGAATACAAATAAATAAAAATATCTCGTTTCAGAATAGTCATGGGGAAATAAAATCTTTAGAAAAAGGAAATATATAATCATACTACTTCTGCAAGCCAAAATATACCATAGTACACGTTACACTTATTAATGTGCAAATAATTTCAAACCAGATTTTTTGAAACGCTTTAACTATATCTATCAGCTTATTGATTTATTTGCTTATTTATTTTGAGAAATGCATCAGAAAACAAGCACTTGATAGGCAATCAAATGTACTGATGATTGATAAGCTATTTTTGGAAATTAAATAAGAGAATATACTGGAGTCTATTTGAAGAAAAGCAGTATGAATAAATGATTATTCCTTCCCATCTAAGACTCTTCTATTATTTTACTTTAAAAATGCAATAAATCACTCCCTGATAAATTTATAATGTGGAAATATAAAAACTAATAATCAAAGAAAAAATATTTACATCCATTTTACTGACAAGAGAATAGCTTTTCAGGCAGAAGCCTAATATGAAAACAAATGTTAAATAAGAAATTGTTCTGACCAGAGTAAGATTTGGCATCCTGGCATCCTTTAAGGTTGCTGATGTTTTGCAATAACACAATCTGGAAGTCACAATCTATGGAACTGTGATGAAATCCATACCCCCAGAGATAACAACTTCTGTGCTAAACAGACGGGAAAAGGTCCTTTAGGTTTCCACTTCACTGAACTTTCATCTTGCTGTCTTATATCTTTTTTATTTTCCTCTACTCAATGCCTGGTACAAGCATGAAACAAGTTAAAAATAGTCCACTTATACTCCCTCAGCATGGGGAGAAACTGAGCAGGCACATGGCGATGGCCAGTGTTCAAACTCATTTTGTTCTAGGGACTCTGTTTATAATACACATTTGCTTCAAAAATTCAGTGGATGAGGGGAAGTGACTATAAATGCAGTGGCCTTAGAACTAACATATCACCCAAAACAATCTATTGTATGATGCACTCAAATTTAGTATGGCTGAAGAGATTTATTTCCAGTCAACTGATGGTTCATTGTGATAGACTCTAAGCCTGACCAGCGATTCATTCCTAAACTACTGCTCAGGAGTATAATGTATTCCTTTTATTTCTGTAATGCTTTGTCTTTGTGTCTTAACTCTAAGTACTCCCATGACAAAAATGATTTATTGCACAGGTAGAAGACAGAATATCCTCTACACAATTGCAGTACTTGATGAACTGCCTACTAAGATAGATTTTCCCTACTTCTAGTCCTAATGAGATAAACTACTGGTATATTAATAAATACACCAATCCCAAGTCCCTAATATTGATTTTTATTATCTCATAAGCTAACCTTCGTACATCATTGTTTTCCCAATGGGAGTCTACTGATCCAAGATAGAACCCATCCAGTGAAAAGAGATTTTCAGTACAATAGAGTAAATGGATGTATCTTGTTTAATCATAATATGATTCAACAGTTGAATATTTACTATTATTCTAAATTGCTTATGTAAACAATTCATTTAATTTTCAAATACTAGGTAGGCATTGCTTCAGCCACATTTTAAAAATAAGGACACTCATATATTTAAAGGTTAATGAATATGCCTAAATTTACACTGGTAGTAAGTGGCTAATCTTCATTGAGAACCTTGGTACCTTGGCTCTTGAACCGGTTTTATCAGCTTTCTGAATGAATAGGTGTACTGTAATGAATGAGAGAAGGCTTAATTCTAAGTAGTCAGGACATGACCATGAGGCTGAAATAAAAAGAGCAGTGAGAAGAATAAAACAACCTGAAAGATTATACTCAAATGGAAGTACTGTAGTACAGAGGCCACCAAACTTGAAGCATTTCATTCAAAAATATATTTACTCCCAATCTCTTTATTGCTTCCAGTTTTTTGTTTAAAACTGTATCTGATCTTAAACATTTTGTAAACGAATCACATCTGAATTTGTTCAGGATGTGTCTCCTATATATGCTGATCTATATAGGAGACAGGCATAGGTCTGTCTTTTCCATCACTGTAACCCTACTGTCCAGAATAGTGTGCATGACAGAATACGTGCCCAACAAAGTTAATTTCACTATGTCTTCCTATATTTTTATATTTATTGTTTTCTTATAGAGTATCTTGTTTAATACCTATATCTTGTTTAATACCTATACCTTGTTTTATACCTATATCTTGTTTAATTCCTATATTTTTATATTTATTGTTTTCTTATAGAGTATCTTGTTTAATGTGTTTCAAACACATAACAAACACCCAGAGAATACTACATCAAACATCCCTGGACCATCTTTTAGCCTCAACGATTAACCACTCAGGATACCTTATTTCTTATGGAGGATGACTCTCTTCCCCCATTCACTGAATTATTTAAAAGCATTCTCAGACATCATCTCATCTCATCCATAAATATTTCAGAGAAGTTATTTTACATGAAGGAAAAGAGATACATATCACATATTGCTTCTTTCATTAAAAACTTTTAAATCCCCTAAATCAAATGGAATGTCTCCTGTAAAAACTTGTGGGATTTTATGCCTTTTTTATTTCAGACTCAGTCTTATTTGTTATGTATATGTTGTGAATATGTTTTCTACACAACTTTAGATTACAAATTCCTTAAAAATTGGGACAATATCTTACATAACTTTATGTTCCATTCAAAGTCTAATGCAGTATCTTGAACATGGAATCCAATTTTCTGCCCCCCTCCACTACTTCCAAATATATATAAAATAGTGCAAAAATAGTACTCTGTTTCCATCTTAGCTGAGAACAAGACAATATATGGCATATACTCTCTCACCCTCCAAAGTGAGGTGCTAGGCATGAAAAGCAAATGACAGAAGCATAATTTTGAGTTCCACAGCTTGACATTCACATTAACTATATAAAATGATAGATATTGAAAAAGTCAACTGCGAGAATTTATTTGAAGAAAGTTGGTTGGACCGCTATGGCATTCCTTCATCTGTTTATCCTAAGTGAAAGAGATTTGAGGAATCCTGAGAGCTGCAAGGGTCAAGAGATCTTGTAGTAGACTTTTGGGAAGAAGGAGGGAAGGAAGGAGGGAGAGTGGGAGGGAGAGAGGGAGGGAGACAAAAGCAGAGAGGTGGCAAGGTTTCTAACTGACCATGTGGGAGAAAAAGAACCCACCAAAACATTTCAGCAGAAAGGGACCAAAGGCTTACCACCATCTTTCTAACATCTCCTATATTATTGGCTATAGACCCAAACCATGGGATAACCACTTCAGAGATTACCATTTACGTAAAAACTATCTGCAAAGAAAGTTGTTCTAGAGTAAGGCAGAGAAAGGCCTACAGTGATACCTAGTGCAAAGCCATGAGTCCTTCAGATTTATTTTTTGTTCATTCCAAATCTCATATATCAGCTGCACCTGTATTTGTCCAGTTAGACCTAGAGTGTAGACTACGAAAGGGGATGATTCCCACAGTCCATTTTAATGTATCTAAAACTACCTTTTCATTCTGCCACCAAAGAACTGAAGTGTCTCAACTCTTCCCTTACTGAAGATCATAAACTCAGACTTTCAACTTTGGGCAGGCATTTCCACTTTTAATCACTCTCAATCATCGAGCTTCATCTTTTTTGTTTGGGAAAATCCCAGCCCAATATGTTTTTAGTTCAAAACAGTTGATATTACTAGTGTTTTCTAGACTTTGGTTTCACAAAAATATCAATGGAAGTACATTCTATACATGATCTTAAAGTTAAATCAGAAAAAAAAAAACACCTCGCCATTCAAGTTAGCTACAGATAGAAACTTTTATGATTAATTTCTCTTATTCTATTCTTCCTTTCAGACACCCAACTTCACTTTAGAAGCTCCTATTACCTACTAATGTGTTATCCTCAAGCCACTTCTTAAAGCACCAAATCTCTTACTTCTCACTAACACAAAGAGTGCATTTCCTCATAGTCTTCTTATCTACAGAAAAATTACTCAAAGATATTCAATGAAGCCTCTCATAATAAAGTGTTTTGTTCTAAAAGAAATTACAGTGGATAAAATGAAAGAAAATATAGAGTATATAAATGCAAAAAGCATTAAAACACCATGGGGCATAGATATGTAAGCACTGATGATTATTGTGAAGATATTACTCAACAATACTAGAAAACCTGACTGGATAGGTAGAATGTGAAAGTAAAACAAATAGGAAGCAGATGGTGTCTAAGATGTGAAAAACATATTGCTTTTACACAGAAAACTGAGCAAAAGCAACTAGATGTTACATTAATAGAATAGAACAGTCTTGAGGGCAGATTCTTCTTAAAATGAAGTTCCTAACATTTGAAAACTAGGCCACATGTTTAAAAAGGAAAAACAAAATTGAATCCTATAAGATCAGGAAAAAGAAAAAAAAGATTGAAAATAAAGTGGCTTTCAAGATATATAATAGGTACAAAGAGGAAAAAGGGAAGAAAAAGTGGCCAGGAAAAATGCCATTGTCTGAGTGGAGTGGAAACTGGTAATAGGTAAGTACAAAATTTCAGAGTTCTGTTTTTTCTGTTTTTATCTTGTTTTAAAAATTCAATTATAATCATTTGAGGAAAAGGATCACCTTACAAAAGCTAAAAAAAAAAGTAGATTATGAAAGAATCATTCAGGAAAATTAATCAAAATGAAGTGGAAATACTGTGACATTAATTTTACAAGAGTAGTTAACAGCTATTGACTAGTTTAAGAGTTGTGGAGATCATAAATTCCTGGCGATTGAAGGAAAATTACTAGATTATCTGTCTATTAATCAAAAAGGAAAAGGAAGTCCTGGTAATTAAGGAGCTGTCACCTGAACGTCAATGCCCAGAAAGAGGAGTACAAATCATGGAACAATCAATTTGCAATCACAGAGAACTGAGAGCAGAGTAAGGACTGACATGTCTTTTAGAGAACAATTTCCTTTCATGCTAGAGAGACAGAAGAGCTTGATATGAGGGACCTTAAGAGATGAAGACTATGTGGATTTCAGTAACAAATTTTTATCTTAAATCAGAAATTGTTTGAACTGTTGATCTCAGTGTTGCCATACAGTATATGTATAAATTAATCTTTAACATTAGTTGAATTAAAACATATTCTGCTTCAGAAATTAAACTTGCTTTATACACTACAGATATTTGAGATGTTTTCACCTATAAGCACAAAGGAATTCCACCTATTTTGATGAGCACATTGGTGATTTCCCCCAGTTTTACAGGACTGTAATGATACTGAAACAGTCTCTGTGTTTCTCCTACTCCTTGAGGCAGCACATCTGTGCACATAAATAATCTTATCAACCACCTCCTAAAAAATGCCTACAGGAGAAGAAAGCTTGCCAAAATAATCACTCTGCTCTCATAATAAATGATAAACTCAATCTTGGCAACCAAGTTAGCCATTGATGTGCTTGGTATAATTTTCCAGGATGAACTTCAGGATTATAACCCACCATAAAAAGGAAAATAGTCATATACATTCACTTGGCATCCATTTTCTCAAAATTGAATGGCATTATTTACCCTATGTAACTACAGGCTCTCTGAAACGAGTATCTTATATGAGGATCACATTAAGCTTTTCCACTCCTGCTCACTGCTATATTTCATTTTTTCTCAAGGAGAAAATGGTTAAAAATATAATATTGCTACAGTCATATGGACTTAACTTCATGGAGGAATATTCTTAGATAAATTCAGTAGTTCAAAATTGAAACATATCCATTACTACTTTGACACAACAAGGTCACAAGTCATGAAAATCTGATTTAGTAGAAATTTAAATGGCACTAAAAGTAGTACTTTTTGCAAAGTGAATTCTTACTTTTGCAAAGAGATTTATTTAAAAAAAGACAAGAAAACAATAATGGATCATATAAAGACCCCCTTCTTGTATCATTATAACACCTATTTTCATTAAAAATAAATATGTACAATAAAATTTTAAAATAAAATTGCACTCACAGATCTTTTCTTTTCTAAATTTAGACTAAATTTTACTCTAACCTTCCAGAAATGGTCTATGTAGAACAAATATTTGTAACAGTTTATTTATTGAAATATACTGGTAAAATAGTACCATTTAGCTAGCTACTTTTACTTAACATTTATTTGAAAACATATCATACCAGCATTTATAAGTATGCATAATTTCTGACTGCTACATAATATTTAATGGTGAATAAAATATTATCAATCAACCAATGTATGGATATTTAGATTTTAGCATTGAGTTTGCACTGAAAACAAATATCATTCTAAATTTACAATAAAAATTGAGTCAAAATGGAATTATAATTAAATTTTTAAAAAGTCAAAGTAGATATGAAAGTTTTCTCAACATCAAATAAAAAAGAGATATAGTCTAATCAACTCATTTTAGAGTATTAAAGTCTTGAAAGGATTAAAGAAGATAATATTTGTGAAACCCTTAGCTCACTGCTACAAAATAATCAGGGCTGAAATGCATTCATTCTGAAAGTAATCTAGCAATGGCTGTAAGAACATAAAGTGTGTCTGTGTCTGTTGGTTGTAAACCAAGGGAGCAGGAATAGGTAGGGGACCTATGAGATAGCTATGAAAGTAAAATTTAGAAGATTTTATTTGAGAACAGATGGACTCCAAGTGAAGCTTGTTCACAGGAAGGTGGAATCTCTGTGTACTTGGAAGGGGCTAATAGACTGGAGGTTCATTCAGGTGTACAGGCCTCATTATCCCACCTTCTATTAAAATTGCCAACATTGGCAAATCAAGGGACAAATTTCCAAACAGTTTTATTAACCACAGAGGGAAAAGTGAAGACTTTCTTAACTTTAGGAGATTATTTGTGAGTATAATCAGTTGAAGGGAGCCACAGAAAAGAAGCTGTCAAAGATATTTCTTCCATAAAGGGAGGAGAAAAGGTAAAAGTAAAATTTTACTCCTACATTTGAAAACAATTGATCAATACAAATAAACGATGCTTCAAACAGATATACATAAAAGTGCCCCCACTAATAATTATATGCTTTCTCTATCTTTTTTCTCCCTCTCTCTCTCTCAAACAGATAACTATAAGAAGAAACCATTAAAACTGCTGAGGCATACTTGCATATATCAATAAATTCTTGCATGGTATTTTCATTCTACTGAATTTCCTTATTTTCTAATTGCTATGAAATTAAACTTAAAAAATTGATAAAATGGTTGGAAGATAAGTAATACTTAAAGTAAAAATAGGATTGTGGTATAATTCATACGTGGATAGAAATGAAACTAGACCTTTCAAAATACTACAGAATATTATATTTTTAAAATGTCAAAAATAATCAGATTTTCTTTGAACAAACTAAAAAGAAAGAGTTACTCTGTAATTTGTGTGGTGAAGTTGTAAGTGAAGTAGTCCAATCAAAATTCAAGAAAAAAAAGCAAGGCTGACAAGCAATTATGTTTTCACAGACCATGACACATAAAATACCTTTTTACTAGATCTTCTCCATTCCAGCAGGGAAGCCCATCCATAGCAGCTAATTCATTAATACAAAGCTGATCAGCCAGACTGCCATAGAATGACCTGTACAGTCGAAGACTGTTGATAAATTCTCTGAAAAGACAAAGAAGTCAATTAAACTCCCAAATCCATAATGATCATTAACACAAATGACATATATTGTTAGGTATAATGTTTAGAATGCAACATTTTTGTTTTCTCACTCATTTTCATATATTTTAGATACTTTTCTAATAATCAGGAACAATATAGTATCCTAAAAAAGAATTTATTCTTTGAATAAAAGTTTTCATTGGATATGAATATCATATAATTCCAGGTGCAAGACATACCTCGGGTACATGTGAATACTCCATACCAGTGTTTGT
Organism: Geosciurus inauris; assembly: GCA_004024805.1. NCBI lineage: Eukaryota > Metazoa > Chordata > Mammalia > Rodentia > Sciuridae > Geosciurus > Geosciurus inauris. Next base: position 43,567 of record PVHX01000034.1, read on the forward strand.
TCTGTCTGTCTCTGTCTCTGTCTCTCTGTCTCTCTCTCTCACTCTCTCTCTCTGTCTCTCACACACACACACTCATGTACTCTTCATTAACCTCCCTAAACTCCTCACTAGCTGCTGGCATCAAAACTCAGTGATACTAATTATTTTCTTTTCCATGAAGAAACTTTCAGATGCTTACAACATGCTAATTAATTGCCTACTGATTAAAAGTTTATTAGACTTGGGTTATTTTCCTCTCTGGATCTTCTCTTTGGTATCTAAGAATATAAACTAGTACGTCTTTACTATGACCAAAACTCCCAGCTATACAAGATATTTCAAAAGCATGAAAACAAAAATAAAAAAGTAATTAAAGTGTTTAATATTTAATATGTTAAATGAGGCTTTTGTACTTTCACATTACTTCCCATCCCCTATAAATTATGGAGGAAAAAAACAGAATAAAAATCCAAGTCTGGGTATTTTTAATTTAGAAAGTCAAGACTTCTGAGTTGTAAAATCAAGACTTTGAAGTACAAAGAACTTGAGTCTTAGCATTTCAAAATATCAAGTCCTAACGAGATTAGTTCTAATTTTTTGAAATAAATATTCTAGAAAAAGAAATGACAGTGCCTATCCTGTTACAGAGGAGATGTTCTCTATACTAGAAGAGAGGAGCAGGAGAAGGAAACATTGGGAAGAAAGCAAACTTGAGAAATTCATGGGATGAGCAGTTGAAATGTCACAATTATGAAATCACAACCCCTGTGAAATATAAAAAATATAGTTTCTTTGAAAATGAGATCAAAAAGGACTGACAATAATAATAGCTGGAATAACCAATTTTTTTAAATTTATTTTTTAATTGCATTTCAAGTCACAGCACTTATATAGAGCTCCATTTTCCATCTCTCTAGTTGCAAACAACTAGTCACACTATTCATGTCTTCATACATGTACCTAGGGTAGTGATATCCATAACCAATTTTTTAAAAATTAAATCTGATTTTGACAGCACTGTTGATTAATTGCATTGATTTTATAATTCTCTCTTTCTTTTTGGTTTTAAAATAACTGTGGAAATTGTTGGCATTCATCTGTAGGAAGAATAAATATGATTTTCAAAAATGTAGCATCAGAAATCATACTTTCACATGATTAGAAGTTTTCATGGCAAGAATTTGTTTTTAACAAAACTACCAAATGAGTGATAACAAAATGACTATAAATCTCACTCAATTCTAACTTATGATTGATAAAAATATTTTTATTTTCTTTCTTTCATATTTACTACTTTAAGTCAGTTCCCTGTACTAGAAAGTAAATCCCTCTATGATAGCTATATCTCTAACTTAAATAAATATAAATTCTTCAGCTATGACAACATAATTAAAGAAATTGTTATTTTTTGAGTGAGTAACAATTACTTTTGGAATGGAAGTTTTTGTGACTTCTGTATTAAATTTTATTCACTAAAAATAATCATTTGTTTGGCATCAAAGGATTTTTTCTAGAAATGAAGAGGCCTGGCACAGAGTATTGAGAACTCCAAATGGATAGTATAAAGCTGAATAGATATTCTTAATGGACCCCAACCTACCTACTCCAATCCTAGTGACAGCATCTAGTCTAATTTCTCCCTTCACAACTAGCAGACCCTAATGGAGGAGCCTGCATTTTTCTTTTCCTGTCCCCTTTCCCAGTGCTATGCTGCCATGCCTTCAGTCCAAGCCCTTACCATCCTTCTCTATATTTACTGCACTCAGACTGCAAACCTCCAACCTCTTCCCTTAATTATCACCTCTGATTCTCAATGAGAATCCCCTTCTAAAATTCAAAGGTAATTTTGCACTGAGCCTGTCACTCACTTGCTTAAGCCAATCAATGGCCATTCTCTAAGGCATGAAATCGAAATGCCTTTCTTAGAAAGGCATATTAAGATATTTTCTCATATCAATTTCAGCAGTAACTGAAGCCATACTGTAGGCCCCACAAAAAAGGGGAGGCATCTGATATTCCCCAAAAATACATTCATACCTTTGCACATGCTTGCTCTGAATGGTAACTTACAAGATTTCCACTCATTATATAAATAATCAGCTATCCTGTTTTGGTCACAAAGAACTAAGCACTATTGAGTACCAAGCTCTGTGTTGGCACTAGGGATTCATTAGTAAACAAGATAGTCCCTCCTTTCTAAGAATATACATTTTGATGAACATCCACAAGAATAATGTGCTTAGTACAAAGGTTTAAGGCAGGAGAGGAATCTGGAAATATTTACAAACAAGGTAGCACTTCAGTGTTCCATGCAAAACAAACAAAACAAAAACACAAAAATCAGGATGGGCAAAGGTAAGAAGAAAATATGCAGGTTAGCCAGGGGAGATGTGCGTATGGGAAAGAATTATGGAAAAAAATAGGAAGAGACAAATTTAATCAGTCTTATTCAGAAGGAAGTTAAGAATCATAAATGATTTTCAGGAATAAAGTAACATCATCATAGAACAATGTGGAAATAGAAAAGTAGTGATGTCACTTTGGGGACTATGAACCAAATTCAAGGGGAGAAAAACAGAACATGAAAAAAACCTGCCAGTGAATGGCATGAACAGTTATAGGCTGAAAAGACATTAGGAGTCTAGAATTGGCAGGTAAAGAAAGCACTCTAAGATAAATTTTAATTGATTTTTACCCCTGAAGTGACTGCAGCAAATGATTATATCACACACCAAGTTAAATATGACATCATCTTCTCAGTGGGCCACACTACACTTACACCTACCCTCATCCTGTTCAATATTTCCACTGACTTTGACACTTATCATTTTTTTCATGAGCATTTTTAAAAATAATTTTTAGTTGTTAATGGATTTATTTATTTATTTATTTATTTATTTATTTATTTATTTATTTATTTATTTATATGTGGTGCTGAGGATGGAACCCAGGGTCTCACACATGCCAGCCAAGCACTCTACCACTGAGCCACAACCCCAGCCCCACACATATCACTTTTTAACTTACCATGTAATGTATGTACTCAATATACCTCACTTGTGCTTATCCGTCACCCGAAATCTAGAATAAAAGATTCAACTAGGAAAAAGTTTTTTTGTTTGTTTGTTCACACCTATAGATTCTAGAGAAGTAAAGATGAGATATAGTAAATCCAATAAAGAGTTATGAAATTAATCAGTGAGTAAAAATTATGGAATCAATCCTTTCTTTCCCAACATGCTTGGTATGAGATTTCTTTGGGAATATTCAGGTAGAAAAATCAAGTAGAACATTCCTTTTCAAACTTTGCATGTTTAAACGTGATCCAGGAATCTTGCCAATAGGCTCATTTAGATTTAATGGTTCTATGGTAGGGATCAAAATTCTCCCATAGCATAGATGATGCTGTGGCTACTGGTGTAAGAGCCACAGATGTTGTGGAGGTTTGCTGTCAAAGATGAGCCCTTGGAACTTACATGGACTGCATTTGTGATCATGCATGATCCACAGAAGAAGGACATTACATATGTCTTGTAAGAAGAGGAAGAGATATGAGGATATATGTGCACAGAGTAAAGGCTCTGTGAGAACAAAGGGAGAAGGTGTCCATCTGCAAGCCACGAATCGAAGCCTGGTGATAAAAAATGAACCTGTTGACACCTTAACCTTGAACTTCACCCTCCAAAATTGTTAGACAATGTGTTTCTGGTGTTTAAACTGCCCAGCCTATAGAATTTTAATATGGCAACCTATAAGACTAATACAATAATTAAAACATTTGAAGTAGAGTCATAGAGTGAGGAACATTCAAAGAGGATGAGAAACTAGAAGTAGCAAGTCTCAAAAAGGAAAATTATAGCAGTTTTGTTTATAATCATATTTACTTGAACATGAGAGAAAATGGGAAATATGTGTGTGTAGAAGAAAGGAGATAGAGAGGGCCATTAACTTGTTCCCAAATATTCCAATGCTCTCCTTTCTAGGCACTTTACCACCTAGTAGTTAGCTTTAGCCATGGGACTTGCTTTGAGTGTGCGAACAACGTTCCTTCATGGCTTGTGCTTTTTGAAGGAACCACCTTGTCGGTTATGCTGAGTAAGTGCTGACAACTTCACCAGTAACCCCAGCAGATCTGAAATGGGCACAGACTATGCAGAGAAATACATTTTTCCTAAATCAATGATGTGTTGGGATAGTTTGCTACTGCATTATCACTTACTCTCTCTTGACTGATGCAATGATAGGAAAGGAAAATTAATAACTGACACATCACAAATTTCTTTCTTTTAAGACAGGGTCTTGCTATACTGCCCAGGTTGGCCTTGATCTTGTGATCCTCTCACCTTAGCCTCCAGGATTTCTGGGATTACAGGCGAGCACCACCGCACCAAGGTTATAAATTCAGAAAAGAAGAGAACGGAAAGATTATTGAAAATAGGTGAAGCTTTGGAGAAATTTCCTCTGAGATAGAAATAAGGTGAGAAAGAAGTCTGTGAATATTAAGATAAATTTATGAAGATAAAAATTTGAGGGTAGATTCTATTTTGGAACACTATATTCTGTGTTGGTATTTTTTTTTTTTTTTTTTGGTCTCAGGAATTAAGCATAGTGAGGCATTGAAGGACCAAGGGATCTACATTAGAGGTAGAAAAAATAAAATTGAATTGGTGCAACATAAAGGGAATGGCAAGAATAGAATACTAGTAGCCCTAGTGAAGTCTGAAAGCCTTAGCTGCCACAGGGCCAATTAATGTTGGTCTATTACCAGAATTCATACCCCGCTCCCCAGATCAAGGTTCAGCTTATTACACATGACTCTTTCCCAGTTTTACATGAAGTGTCTCAGTGAATAAAATCTTACATTCTTAAGATGATCCTCAAATTAAGTACTAGAAGAGTGACTACAACCATATAATTATTTTTCCACAATCATGACAATATTTCCCGTTAAAATTGGGAGCATAATAAATGCAGGGAGATACTAGATTCCAGCTAATTATCCTTCAAGAACTGTGCTACTTGTGACAGTTTTTCATTTTGTTCTTGAAATACAGAAATCAGAAATGATTGTTAAGAGTAACAGTTTGAAAACATTTAAAGGAAAAGAGGAAAATGTTCCTGGTCTCAGTATTTCTTTGAAGTCTGAATGCCATGTCCATATAAAAACTTAAACTCTTAATTGGGCTTGCAACACTATGGTCCCCTTGCCCATAGTTTTGTCCCCCTTCTCTCTCCTCACATACTATAGCACAAACCATATTACACACATTTTATAAAATGTCTTAATATTTACTGAACCTGTTTCCATCTAGAACTGCCTTCTCCTCCTTCTCTGTCCTTCTACCCATCCTTCAAGATTTCACTTAAATCTCATTTTCTCTCTAACTTCTTCCCTGACCAACCTGTGTGTAGCATTTGTGAGTTCATCCCTGTTTCTCATCCAGCACTTGTCTGCTCACATCCTTGCTCTCTGGTGTTATTATTCCTGTACTTGTGAATCTGTCTCCCTGAGTAGAAGAGGTGTTTTCTCAAGGTAATAGCCATACGGTCCTCATATCTCCAGGGTTTAGATCATAGTTGGTACCCTACACACACAAATTCGTGTAATCTTAGTTTTTATCAACCTCTAGAATTATAAGTTCCTATTAAAGTGCATATTTTTAAAAAATGATGATAATTTAAAATTCCTAAAGAATACAGATGACTTGGAAAACTTAATGCTAGTGGAGCTATTCCTAAATGATAGGGCAAAACCAGAGACCTTCCTAGTGTGTTGCATTAGAAAACAGAAAAAAAAAATCTAAAAGGCAGGATTGTAAGCTGTGTCAGACTCTACTTCAAGACAGCTTCCATGTACATGTGATATTGAAATTAACACGTAGTGACACATTCGTTACACTTCTGTGTGATATAGCAATCATAATTAATACATCATAAGTGTACTGTATGAAGACAGAGTTAGATCCTTAGGAGATCATCTACTCCAGCAGCTCTCTGTCCTAGCTGCACATTACCACTAAGAAAACATTTTAAACTGTATACCTAGATTTTTCCCTCAGACATTTAGATTCATTGATCTGGGGTGGGATTAAGATATCTGGGTTTTATGAATGCTTCCTTCGGGACCCTGATATGAGCTGAGCTTCAAAACCAGTGATTTAGCTAAACCTTTTATTTTATAAATAAGGAAAGTGAAAATCGGTGAAGTGAAAAGGAAATTCTGACTAGTTATTATTTAGTCAGGAATTTAGTCAGTACAGACATGAATATCTTATTTCATTAATTAGCTGATTAATTAAAATGATATCTCTTAGAAATATCTTTAGGAGAATATTTCCTCTGTCTTAAAATTTTCAGGTAAATTATCATTTTTAACAAAATGCACTGTTCTTGGATTGTTACAGTAGAAAACACAGATGTATCACTTCTTGCCAAAGTCTGCAGAATGCTGTACATTCAGACAGGAGTTATCTATATATTTTGACACATCTAAAATGCCCAGTGCAGGAAGCAGGAGTTGGGTAAATTCTAATCACTGGCTAATGACCATCTTTGTGCACTGTGCTAGCACAGTGAAGAAGAAAAAGGCTTCAGCACAATTGCTCATTCATAGCCTGCAGCCTTGTTTGCCCTGAGCTTACTAAAGGCAAGGAAGAAACATGGACTAGCATAGTTATTGCTTCATTGCTTCCCATGCCCTTGAGGCCAACAATGCCAGAAAGGTCTCTTGACATATTACATGGTAAAAAATTAAAAAAAGAAATGAAACCCACCCTAAAGTTGTCTTTTCTGGGTCTGTTGAAAAGAAACTGCCCAGTTACTACTGTATAATTGAGCAACATTTCCAACTGGATATACTATTATCATTAACTCTATTTTTTAATTTAAAAGTTACGTATCTTCTACTAAGTGGTAAAATCGTTAAAAAGTGCATGAAGAGTAAGTTAATATGTGTCTCTCCATAGGATTTCCATCCCTTCTTCCTGAAGGAACCCATGTCAACAATCTAAGGCTTGTCCTTCCTCAGCTTTCTTTGCATGCACACTGACAAGCAATCAGACAGACAGGGAGTCAGACATCTAGGATCTATAGATAAAGAGACATGGCCTGGTTTTGCAAATTTGGTACCAATCTGTACACATGTAGAAAACAGGAATTTCCCACAAGACAGTATATCCTGAACTCCTTCCAAGTTAATAAATATAAGTCTTACTTATTTTTCTACAGCTGTTACATTATGCCATAAACTGAATATGGTAACAGTCACATAGTCTAACAAGATATTTCACTAATTTGGGTTTTTATTTACAAGGCTAGCATGCATACTCCTCATATGTATGTTTTGAAGAGTGGTAACCATGTAAGTCTCAAACTTTCCTGATCTTCTAGTGAGATGTTTGCCTTTCAGCATGTGACTCTAATCTACACTTGATTTTGCATTTTACTTCCTAAGACATTTCTGCAAACAGCTATCTTCAAAAGGCACACCTCTCCATCTAATGGCCTCAACTAGTAGCAATTTGTTTCATTTAAAACATTTTTAAATTGTCACATACTGTACTTCCACTCTTTTTTTTTTTTTCCATTGACTACAATATAGAAGAGACTATTTCTAACTTTGACCAAAGCTAATTATCTGGAAAAGCACTGGAGAAGAATCTTATTTTCAAATGGAGCTTTTGTCCGTGGAATGTCTCAGACCACATGTTTCTTTATTTAATGACACGTATTGATCTTTTTTTCTACCTCTAAAGTCAGTCCACACATAATACAGAATCCAAATTAAAAGCAGGGCCTGGCACACTGTTTGAAAATATCTGTAGAACAAAGGTCAAATGTGCAGTCTGCTAGTTAATGGCCTGAGGCAAAGTTAAGGTTAATGTGGCACTAATGAGCAGGCTCAACCCTGTAGAGATGTGTGACCACAGCTGTCAAACAGTAGACATTTAAAATGTCAGTCTCCTGCTCAGCAGAGGAAATATATAATTACATGTTTCTAGATAAGAGCTATTTTATCTTGCTGTTATGAAACTATGTTTAATCATTTAACTTTATTCTTATCTAAGTTATTCTATTTGACAAAATATTTTTAGATTTCTATTCTATAGCAGTAACACTGTAAATGCTTGAAAATTATTAAATTTGTGGAGTTAGATGGGGTATAGGGAGAGTTGAAGTCAAGTTTCTTAGCCCCAGAGAGATGGGAGGAGTGAGAGAATTCATTACTGGGAGCAATATATGGCACTAGGCACATTTATCACAAACATAAATGTGTTTCAAGCATATTACATTCATATTTGATTAAAAAGAAAAAAAAAACATATTTGTTCTGAAAGAGAAACTCACAAAGTCTGGTCTCTGAACCTCACCTGAACTCACTGCTCATTATGGGAACTGTGACCTAAGGTTCCACACCATTTTCAGAGAGAAGAATTTTTTCTTTCCTGGTTAAGTGATTCCAGGTTTTCCCCTCTTCAGAGGAAGTCTTGTTCACATGACAGGATTTTCCTTCATTAAAGGATTGACTGTGATTTCTCAGCATAGCTAAGGGGTTAAGAATGGGTGCTAGGCTGAGGAGCAAGAGGGAAAATAATGGGAAAGAGAAATGGAAAGAAGCCCAGAAAATTCACTAATATCCTTGGATATCCTTGGCAGAGGGTTCTCTTCTGACAGGTGCTTCTTGTCAAGCCCTCTCTGATAATTTTATGCCAGCCTTGAGCTAGAAGTTCATAGCCACCTGCACAATTAGGATACTTCTAGTCCTCCCTTTTCAAAGGCCTTCCAAACCCAACGTGTTACTGTTTAGTATCCTAGTGAAACTGAAGGGATTCTCCTGTATAGTGATTTTAACCTATTTCCAAAACTAGGCTTTCAAAACTTGTTCAGATATCCTCATTCCATATTTGTAAAAAAAAGTACCTTAAAAAGAACTGACTCTTATTTCCATTAGAAGGAACTTTAAACAAAGTCTTTAACCATTTTTTAAAATAAACACCAGACAACATGTTCAAGATTTAAAATAATACCTTTATCTTTAAAAAAGAATTTGGACATCTATTTTAAAAGGTAACATTTTTGTTCATTTTAATTAAAATACACAATTAATTGTTCAATCCTACTATGACTGAACAATTACAGAAGTATGCTATTGATTTTTTCTTCTTTTCATGATTATGTCAAAACTAGCAAGAAGGTTAAGTCAAACGGAGTATTTGCAAATGTGCTGATTTTAATACATGTCATTCATAAAAAGAATCATATTTTGGACAATAGTATTTCCTATTAGAATGAGAAGAACAACAATAAAATACTTTCTTTTTAGTGTCAATGAATGCACTTCTTTCTCCTACTTTTATTTTCATTTTTCTCTCATAATTAGATATCCTTGGTCACATCCAAAAATTTATCTTATTGATGGACATATTTACTTGGTTTGAATTGTTCATGCGTATTTTCAGATACTTTCTCTGTTTTAGTTCAAATACCTGTGTCTCTGGACTCTGATATAAAATGGGTTTTAGGGTCAGGAATTCTACCACTTACAATCTACATTTCAAAGGCATTGGTAGATTTAAAATGTTGGAAATGTTCTTTGCCATGCAAAAGAATAAAAGAGGAAGATAGTGCTTGATACTCTTGCTATAGATCGAGGATTCATTATGCTTCAATGCATTTAATTTGGCTACTTTAGTAGAAGGACAAGCTTCACTTTCCATCTTGATTTATCACCTCCTATAGATTCTGTGAAAAAATCTGATATAACTTTTATACATTGAAAAAATAATCAATTTTACCATGGCATGAACCTTGCATTCTCCTCACCTCTTCAAGAATTTCAATAGGAAAAGAAAATGGTAGCAAATTCTTAATTTCTTTTCAATTGTGCAGGTGTTTACTGGCTTTTCCTCCCCTTTTTTGAGGCAAAAAAAAAAAAAAGAAGAAAAATACACTCTCAGGCATATTATTTGTGGAGAATTTCATTCATAGTTTGTTTCCCATGGTGTAGAGATATTTTGGTCATTAAATGAGATAACCTTAGTCACCATTATGAACATTGTTGAAAGCTCCTGGTACATCTGGCAAAACTGCTACTTAGAAGCAAAAGGTTTTTGTATAACCACCTGTTGTAAAACTGTCCAGTTTAAAGGCCATTCTTCTTATGGCTTGAAAATACATATCTTATTATGTATGAGAAGTTTGGGAAGATTTACTTCTACTCACATTATCCTAAAGTTGACAGCCTCAGTATTACAGACATCACAAATTAACTTGAGGACCAAAGTCTAATGGAGCACCAATGGAACCTGAAGAATTTACAATAAATCTCATGCTTCCTGAAATAAGCTTATCCTTATCTAAGCCAGAAAGCTATGAGAGTTCTAATTGTAGCCAATGATAGTCACAGAAGATTTCTACAATTTTCAGTTACTGTCACTATCAAAACACAAACTGGATTCTGTTGGATACCAAACTATGTGCATGTAGGCACATATAAGGTCAATCACAATTCTAGCTTATAGCTTATAACAAGCAGTTAAAGCTGTAACTCCTTTCAGGAAAAGATAATAATATTTAATATTAGTTGAATTTTCCTTTGTTTAGGTTTAAAGATATTTCATGAAATGGCCATGAATTTTTCCATAAACATATACACAAGGTAAGAAAAAATTCATTTAAAAAATGCATCTTACTTTTAATATTATTTTCAGGAGAAGCAAATTGCTTTCCAATGCAACATAATTCTGCATGCATTTTCTTATGAACTTTCTTTTCCTGGGAATGCTTTATCACATTCTCAGTGGGATATGTGATCCCCAAATGTTAAGAACTACCCTAAACTCTTGCCATATGTTTGCTCTGCCTTCTGGCATCAGTTCTTCCTGTGTGCCTGGTTTTTGACCCCCTGCAGGTCCTGATCTTCATTATTCATGTAGGTCTTGACTCTGGCCTGCCTTGGAGCTTGTGTTCCCTCAGCGCCTGTCTAAAAGCTTTGTCTTGGCCTGCCCTGACCTGGAAGCACTTACCACCACCACCTACCAAGCACTGTTTTAAATTAAACAGAAATTTTCTCACTGAAGGGAACATGACCTTTATTTTAGTAAATTAAACTTTCAGGTAATAAATAATATTGGCACCTCAAAGAAGCAATAACTTCCTTTAGGAAATAGATTGTAAATTGCTTTCTTTACTACTATAAGTGATATTAAATTTTTCTCAAAGAGTTGATTTTTCTGTGAATATTTCCATTCAAGAATAAATACCTGCTTTTTTTTTTTTTTTTTTTTGCAGTGCTGGGGATTAGAACCCAGGGCTTTGTGCATGCAAGGCAAGCACTCTACCAACTGAGCTATATCCCCAGCCCCAAATATTTGCATTTTTCATATATTATATTAAACCCAGTATATCTTAATGCTAATTTACCATGTAAACAAACACATGTACCCAGTGTACTATATCAAAAATTTTTTAAATTTAAAAATTAGTTTGTTTTCATTAATAAAGTATTATGATAGATAGGATTTGATCATGAAACTATAAACTCATGTATTTTAAGTGATCCCATTTAATATGAACCTATTCTATCTATCTTAGTAGTGATCCTAAATAGGATGATTAAGTGCTCTTATTTAATATATGGCTAAAGTTCTTCCAATTTAATCATTTCACTGTTCTTGATGCCCTGTCACATTTGTCTTCTTAAATTCTGCAATTTTGAGAGTCCTCTTCTGTTTTTATTCTCAATAAATAAAATTGTTAATGTTCCTTCCAAGTGATAAAATTCTCACTTAAATCATGATTTAATAAACACATTAGGATAAAATGGAATTGTCTGATATGATGTTCCAATTAAATTCTGAAGAGCAATTTGGGGGAAAAAGATCTATAAACTATTTATATTTTGTTGGAAACATTACAAATCCAATATTTTAAAAAAATGCTCCCCTCCCCATCTTGGCATCCAAATTCTGTCTGGTATTAAAATTATCTTATTTTTACTAAGCAACTAGGACAGTCGTTATCAATAAAAACACACCCATTAATGTGACCAATCCCCTTCATCCTGTTCCTCAATGAGAGGCCTGGCTAATTGGAATGCTTGCTGGTGAACAGATGCGGCCCTGTGTTGAGGTTCTGTCTTAATTTATTGTCCTGGGGTTTTCCTAATTACCCACTTAATTGGCACAGCCACACCACTTTGAAATAATAATGTACAGCTAATTATCACCGATTTAAGCTTGCTAATAGCTTATTCTTACCAGCTAACTTCAAGAAATCAAGCAGAGAACAGGAACTGCCACAGGGAGATCACTCTGCCTGGGATGGTTTAGACATCTATATGAGTGCAATGTCCCATACAGCTGTGTTGACTGGTTTCTGCCCAAAAGGAGGAAATAGTGATGCATTGCTAGCTGTTTAAAGCAGCAGTAGCTCTTCCTTGTTTTGCTCCATTCTGGAGACCACTACAAGTAGCATATATCAATAATCCAGAGTCTTCAATAAGATCATACTATGTATATAGAAAAAAATAGGGAAGATTGAACTGGACAGTCACATCTCCAAAATAAAACTAATCCAACTCCAGTTTGGCTCCCTTCTTCCCAAACTGAAAGATTTACATATATTATGAGGTTGTTTAGCACAAGTCTTATAAAAGGACATATTTTAATAAGAAAGTTATCCATTTTCAAATGTTAGCACAAAGGAAAAGTACGTATCTAACAGAATTTTCTATAAAGTGAACACAAAGGAGAAAGGGGGAGAAAAGAAAAAGGAATTTGAAGCTATGAAAAGAAATATCTATACTTAGGATAAGATACCAAAATTTTTATTTTATACTCACTCTGCATTTATTTTAGCTACTTTTCAAAATTCAGACATCTCTAGGTCAGATTTCCTAGAAGCAGTGCCCAAGACAGGAATTTGGAATCAGATAAGTCTTTGAGGACAAGAGAAAGAGAATAAAGGAAAGAAGAGAGAGTGAGAAAGGAGTTTAGCTGAAATGTGGGTGTCAGCTTCTGCCAGAGACCACAGAGAGTGCTAAAGCATGAATTTCAGTACCTTAAGAAAGGGGCAAGCCTCTTATATCACCACATCCTGTCAGTTATTGCCTGTCAGCTACTGACAAACTGGTGAGGTAGGTAGATGGGTGGTAGCCACTCCTTAAGATGACCACAATAGGGCTGGGGTGTGAAAGAATTGTTTGATGCCTTCTAGGCTATACAAATAAACTCTTTCTAAAATGATTTAGGAAAAATAAAAGACCTAAAAGGATTTTTTTGAAAGGATGCCATCATTCTTGCAATTTTAAACAACTAAGTGTAAAGCAAACTATGACAATATAATTTGAAAAGGCTAAAACTTATTTATATAAAAATGCATTTTAAAGTTTTAGACAACATAAAATAGTTTTATCTTCATTTACACTGGCCAAGTCACAATTCACAATTGCATTTTGTAATTTAAAATTCTGGGCTACCACAGCAACTATATTAAACTATACAAACTACTAAATTATTTTGTTCCATGTCTTTCTTTTAATAGTTTTGACTTGGTTTAATTTACAGAAAGTAGTTTCTGCTAGTGATATTCTCATAAGAATTATCCAAAGTAAATAAAAAAATGAATACCTAAGAAAAACTAACATGGATTTAACACTAATTTATAAAAACTAACTCAGGATACATAAACTTTTGTTAACTTCACTTTTTAATGAATTACATAGAGTTATTTTGTTAATAATCTAGATGGTCATTTAGAAATTCATTCTTTTTGTCTATTTTTTATGTTTTTTAAATGTTAATTAATAAGTCATAATGGGAAATCCAAACAAGTCAACAATTGTAATTGTCCAATTCTATTTTATCTCTGTGTACTCACTATATCTAATACACACTATAATGAAAAACAATATTAGCATATGAAATGAAAAAAAATGATGATAAAAAAATTGAGTGTCATCAGTTTTCATGAAAATTTTGACTAAGAACATTAACTGTTTTGTACTTAGGGAAACAATTTTCAAAAACACTTTTCAGTAATAATGTGTGTTTATTATATATCCATGCACAAGCATATCTATATTTCTCAGTTGCAGAAGCCTGAGTTGAACATTTTCCTCAATTCTTGCCATAGTATTCTAATTTATCTCTGAGTACTCCTTTCCTTATTTGTTTTATCTTCATTTATCTTTTTTCTTCATTCCTCATCCTATTTCCTACGTTTCTGTAAGTATCTATTATATATAAGTACTTTACTATATACTACCCTTGAAAAATATTATCAAAGACAGATTGACAACAGATTTAATTAAAGAACCAATGGGATTTTATTTGTCATTCATGAATTGGAGAAGCCTTCATTCTGGAACCTAATACAGGCACTCAATCCACAACAATGGCCGCCCCCACAATCTTTGTTTGCCTATATGTATATAGTCGAGTACAGTTACTGACAGTTTTAAGAATTTTTCAGCTTAGGCACCAATTTTCAAGCAAAGGAACACTAATAAAGGCTTTAATTTAACTTGTGGGATAATGATGGACATAGTGGTAGAAATGTGAGTTCTAGAAGTCCTGCTCAGTTTTTATCATTCTATACCAAAACATAGCCATTTTCACCATTCCAGGTAAACTTTACATAAACTTCTTTTTTATCCAACTATTTTTAAAAGATGCTAAATATTCAGTAATACTGAATTCAATAACACATCTAAATTTATTCTGTCTTATGCTGTCCAATAGGGTTACCACTAGCCATATGTAGAATTTAGGTTACAATTAAAATAAAAAACTCAATCCCCAGTGGCACTACCCACATTTCAAATGCACAATGGTCACATGTATCTGGACCTAGCATATTATAATACAGAATAATTTTTATTATCATAGGAACATTTTTATTGGTCTCACAAGCTGAATCTATCTTCCAAATTAACGGGACAGGTACAGCTACTGAATTTCAAAGTTAATGAATGCTGATCTTTTTTCTTCCACACTGTATTTGGGTCTACTTAATGAATATGTTCTATTCTGTTGTAAAATGAATGGCTTACTTTCTTTTCTCTTTCTGGTTGTAAAACTAATGTCTTACTTTCTTCTGTTGGCAAGTGTCTCTTCACCATTCCTTGCAGAGATCTTCATTCCATGCTTCTCCTTGCTAGGATCAAAAGAACAAGGGGCGCTTTGTGTAGGTGTTCTTACTGGATGGCCACAAATCTTATTCACCTTTTTAAGAGAAAACATTAAAAAACAGTTAGAAACCAAGCTCCAGCTTTTCTGGGAATGTAATGTTTTACAGGAGCCAAAACAATGACATGTTCTTGCTTATACCTCAATATTAACCTGTAATACACATAATGTTTGTCACTTTTCAAACAGAGGCAATCAAATTATATGCATAAAATGACAACCATGATACATAGTAGCACACATTTTTATGGGTTACAGTATGCATATGTAAATATGCAAAATTATAGAACTAAATTAATAAAATGAACTGCTTTTCATTCAATGAATAGATAATATTTATGTTTTACATTTATGAATATGAATAATCACATCCTTGTACTGATTCTAAAATAAACTAATTTGCTACTGAATATGCCCTAATTTTTAAAATGAATACTAAGGGTAAAAGCAAACATCTTTGTAGTTTTCTTCTTACTGTCTTTTTCAGAAATGACAGTATATTTAATATAAATATCTCATTTTATAATCATTCTATGTCTTCTCCCTGAATCTGTTATAATTTTCAGGGTGTTATTATAGTCTTTTTAAAAATTATTCAAGTGGAAAATGTATTGTTTTTAAAAATTATAATCTAGCAAAGATATTTGTATAATTTACATAATTACCACTGGAAAAATTAATTAATATACCATGTAATGTATCAAAAAGATTCATATAACTTATACACTTGAAAAGCCACAGCAGCATAACTGCTAATACATAAAATCATTGCCCTGGAACCAGGAAACTATTTCTTGTTGAATTTTCCTTTCCTTGATGCTAAGACCCTACAACATGACAGAATTTCTGAATCTGATTATCTGATATGTAAAATGAAAGAGATTATTATAAACTTCTCTAAAGTTATCAACTTATTTGATTTTCCATGTGTGATGTATGTTACGAGTTATGAACCCATTCATTTATTTTACCCATATTTATTTTTCTTCTAATATTTGCAAAGCACACATATTAAATATGAAATAAAAGGTGAGTAATTAATTTTTCTCCTAACAGAGCTTAGAGTTTAGAAGAAAAAGGTATTCGCAATCATCAAAACCCAAGTTGTGTGTGTCAAAACTTTGGAGCCAGGCGTGGCGGCACAGGCTTATAATCCCTGTGGCTCGGGAGGCTGAGGAAGGAGGATCACAAGTTCAAAGCCAGCCTGAGCAACAGTGAGGTGCTAAGCAGCTCAGTGAAATGCTGTCTCTAAATAAAAATACAAAAATGTGGCTAGGGATGTGGCTCAGTGGTTGAGTACCCTGAAGTTCAAAGCCTGGTACTTGCCCTACCCCCCCCCCAAAAAAAATATTTGGACCTGGCAATGTGTTCTGGTTTAGAGAAAGGTGGGATCCTTCCCAATTAGGGGTGATGAAAGAGGAGGCACACTAGGTGAATACCCAAGGAAAGATCTGGAGTAACTGTTGGGCCTGGATATGTTGAGGTTTATTTTAATTCAAACTAATTATAAATAAGTATTTCTTGTAGCACATTATGTTAAGTGCTAGAGATGCAAATATGAATAAGGTATGCACTCCCACACACAGTTAAAATAGAAGTCACACATGCAAAACAACATTGTATCATTGCATGATACTGATCGTAGGATTACATGAAAGTCAGTAACATTCTAACATTTACGTAGAAAACAGGCACATTAACTGTTTGGGGTGCTCAGGGAAACACTTCAGAAAATTATGTCTGAACAGCAAGTTAAAGGATAGACTAGGAATTTGTAAGGTGGAAAAAATAGGGGCAAACATTTCAGAGAAGAGTAGAACAGCAAACATGTATGCAACAACTTAGGTTGCATATCTAGAAAAAAAAGTACACCACACAAGAAAGTATCCAACAAGAAAGAAGACTGGTGTGAAAGATCTAACAACACCACAATATTAGTGAGATGCCAAGCTCAAAGACTTGCTTCAACAAATGGACTGCAGCTAAGTTTCCAAGCAGGGAAATGATAGCCAAAGACTGCCCCAAGAGAAAAATCATCATGGCAGCAAAGTGGAGAGTGAGGGCCAGGCCAGCAGAGAAATGCTAGGGCCCAAAGAGGCAGAAGATAAAAAAGAAGAAGCAAAGACCAGAGATGCAGAGAAGGGAAAGACAGTAGCTCTAGGAGACTGATTTGGTAAATGAACAAAGAATATGATAAAAGAGAAAAGAATCCTGAGAGATAGAGGTACAAGAATACAAGGGTTGGATCCAGAAAATGGCTAAAAGTTTTGTTTATCTGGTAAGAAAGGGTCATGGAGGTAATATTAAAAAGATATGATTTTTAAGGGTAGTTGGAAACAGATCATTGAATACCAGGCTAAGAAGATTCTTTATTAGACAAAGGCAACTACTGGTTGCTGAATGGAAAACTAAAATACCAAAGCTGGTATTTAGCAAGTACATCTGGTAGTACTGGAGAGAGAGATAGAAAAAAGAAAGGAAAAAAAACAAATTACTAAACCGTTTACAGACAGACTCCTTAAGCATTCCCAAGGAAAGATATTTTAGTTCTGAACTATACTAGTGACAGTCATGCCTTATAGATAAAAGTAAAACCAACAAGCCTTGACAAATGACTTTAAGTGAAAAGTAAGGGCAATGTAAAGGTCAAGGTGTTAAAAGACTCAAAGTGGATTTCCAATCCCAGAGGCTAAAAAATAGTGAGAATAGAGTGCAAATACATTAGCAAGGTGCTAAATAGAGAGAGAATCTCCATTGTCAACAACTCCTAGTAACAAGAAGGAAGGGAAGATGATATAAGTTGATAGTGGAAATGTCCAGAGTAAGATGTTTGGAAGGATATTTGGAGCAGAGAGAAAGGAAAACAGCCTATGCAGTCATCATCAGCAGTCATCATCCAAATGTGACTAGCCATGGAGTCTGTGGCAAGTTATAGAACTTCTGTGAATCTGTTTTCTCATCTTTGAAACTCAAGAAAGTAAGATCACTTAGCAGTCACAAGTTAAGAGAAATCTAATCTCACCCTGCCCCTCCCAGGTTAGACCTAAAACCACATCTGTTATTGAATGTTTCCTAGGTAAGTGCATGGAGAGCTGTAAAATACCAGCCTCACAAGGTCTTTATTCTCATCATCATCTTTGCAATTTTTGCTTACAAATACAAAAGAAAATGTGAAAACCAAGTTATCTTTGATTGTATCCAAAGACACACGCATATATAGCAGACTCCAATAAATACAAATGAATTTCAAAGCCCTTATATTTGTTGACTTGCTATCAGGGAGTCTAGCTTCACACTTTATTGAAAGGGAGTGGAAAACTATCTGTTACCAACACATTAGCCTGTCACCTTAGCTCCCCTGAGGTGAGCCAATTTGGGTGGCATATTTCAATACTACTTCCTTCTTGCTATTGAAAAAACCCTCACACTTACATTGACAATTTTTCGTCTTTGACTTATACTGCAATTTCCTCCTTACTCTCCTCCCTGTTCCCCTGCAATCAGTCTTGTGTCTCAAAAAATATTGTTTTTCTCCCTAATGCTTATCAATTCCTGCTTTAAGTTCCATTTCTGACTTCCCACTGATTTTCAAGTTTCCATCTTACCTTGAATTGACTCTCTTAGTTACTTCTATCTTCTTTTTTTTTTTTTGGTACCAGGGATTGAACTCAGGGGCACTCGACCACTGAGCCACATCCCCAGCCCTATTTTGTGTTTTATGTAGAGACAGGGTCTCACTGAGTTGCTTAGCGCCTTGCTGTTGCTGAGGCTGGCTTTGAACTCGCGATTCTCCTGTCTCAGCCTCCCTAAGTGCTGGGATTACAGGCTTGAGCCACCGCGCCCGGCTTCTTAGTTACTTCTAACGCATATCACTTCTCCCACTCCAAGTATTTGTTTCAACAACTGCTTGTCACTTAGCTGGTTTCCCCATTCTCAAAGTAATCTTGGCACCACACACAGAGTATAAACTTAACTTTTGCTACTGCATCCCTGTGTCTGCTCACTCAGTCCAATTCAAATCTTCAAATACTCAAAGCTTTCTACTGATAGTTTCAAAAAGTTTTGTAAGGACCAACCTGATTTATTTTTCATCTCACTCTCATTGCAGAGCCTAGGTATCTTTCACAATGGTATTTTTAAAGTGCATATTATCAAAAATACAAGCTGAAAAGGAAAAGAAATTTAAAATATTGCAAATTGAGAGTTAACATATATAGGTGTGATATGAGTAATTATTAAGCAATTTGGTTCAGAGGCTGAGGCAAAGGCACATTCCACAGCACCTTGCACATAAGGGTGACTGCTATTCCTTGTGCTGCTTGTAGGATGCTTGGTGCTAACAGATAAACAATCAACAGCAATTATATACATAAAATACATTTAAAAAATGACTACATACTCTTAAAGACAAAAATAATAAATGAAATAGGAACAGGTTGTGTTTAATCAAATGTTTGATGCTCCATTACATTAAAAGCTACTTCTAAACTATCAGGATGAAAGGTACTACTGGTAATTTTTATAGTTATAACAACAAATTTGATTCATGTTCAGTACCCTTAAGATTTTTAGAAGCCATTTGTTAAGGGTAAAAATCTGTTTACTTTCCCAGAGATAAAATCCATGACCTTACTTTTTTATTCAATAAAAATAAATTTAGGAAGAAAGTAGGTTGGGCCAGATTTGGGAGTAAAACAGGGAAACTGGTTAAGTGCCAAGTACATTACATTTAGACATCATTTTACAGAATATGATATTATATTTAGAATTAATGAACAAAGAAATGGAATTACCAAAGCCTCTGTTAGAAAGATTTGGCAGGGTCATGGCACCTAACAAGGAGACTATTCCCATATATCAGAGAATATGAAAATAAACTCAGCAAGAACCAGTGGAATAAGAGGAAGGGGAATAAAAAGCCATTTAATGAGCAGAATGAATGGAATTTGGCTTCTGGTCGGATCCCTTTATGAGCTAAGAAAAGAGAAGCTAAAACCGTTGGTAGTTTTATACAAAGTAACCAGATCATTCTTCCTGGCTAGAGCCAATAATTGACATGTGGAAGTAAGCAGGTAGAACAAGTTTAGTTTTAGGTATATCTATTCCTTGGTATAGGTGTTAATTCTCTTTTAGAACTATACTCATGAGGAAATTTCTAAAAGGCAGTTCTAAATGATGGATTAGAGATAAAAAGCAAGTTAATATACAGAATCATTTGCACAGAATCAATAGTTAAACTCATGAAAACAGATGAAATTACAAAATGTATGCAGAATGTAAAAAAGTTCAGATGGAAAATCTTTCAGAGGCAGGAGAAACAGAACTCAGTAACTGTATTTCCTCTCTGCAAAACAAAACAAAACCAAAAAAAAAGATGGAGGAAGAAAAAGAAAGAGAATAAGCTGTTTGTATCAATAGAAGTGAGAAAATTAGCGATTAATCATGCCCTAAAACTATGAAACAACCATCATCCAAATAATGCATATGATTCTTAGAAATTCAAGGTACAAATAACTGCAGAATGCGAAAAAGATTAAGAAATTACAACTACAATACCACTTTTAAAATATATCAGTTGGAGAATTTTAAACTTGTGTAAAGTGACCAATTTTTCAGTACAAGCAAATAAAGTAAGGTTAAAGTTGAACAAAGAAGGAAATGCCCACCATCTCCACTTTGCAAGGGCCAGAGATGTATTTACTCTGTAGTTAGCTAAGAGGACCTAAAGCCCATTTTAAAAATGTTTACTTGGAAGCACAAAACATCTAGGCTTGGGCTGCTGGCTTCTGTTCGTCCTCTTTATTTCCTTTTAATTTTCCAGAAGTTGCTTCTCCATAATTGTTTCTGCTATCATTTTAAAGGTTCCCCTTCTAACTCATAATTACATTTCATAGTAGAAGAAGAGGAGAGAGGTATGGAAGAGAGGGAGGACAGGGAGCAAAGAATATTTCAATCATCTTCTTGGGCCCATTGTGAGCAGCATCTTCATTCTGCACTATTTTTGTATAGCTATAAATTATACCACCAGAGGGAGCTTCTGCATTTCAATCCTATTCATCACATTAATTAAATTTATGTATGAGTTCATTCAAAATCATTTAGGACTCTTAAAGAAAAATCCAACTTGTAAGCTGAAGTGACATATGTTTGTATGCCTGAAATCTTCATAAAAATCCAATCTTTATGTAAAACTACCAGACTCATGCTACAAAGCCTTTGTGATCAAATGGGAAATGGAGAACCCAACTCATAGCTGATTTGTTGAGTCTGAAAAGAGTGATTTGTCCTTTCTGAACTGCCTTGTTCTCAGGAATAGATATGGAAAATGACCAAGGGTTTCAATTGTTTTCTCTTACTCTACCTCCCTCCTTTACTTCTTCCTTTCCCCTTTTTTCCTTCCTTACTGTTCTTCCTTCCTATCTTCTTTCCTTCTTTCTTTCCTTCTTAATTTCAGTTATAGGGACGTATTAGTTTAGCAAGTTATGAAGACTGAGAGCCAGACATGGATTTTAGTTCTTGTTTAAATATGGATTGCAATGTTGATCAATCAATTGAATACCTGTTATTGCGAGGGCTGTATTCTATGAGATGGGAATACAGCAACGAATCTGCTCTCAAGAAGTTTATTCTACTGGGAGAAACTGAAATTATAACATTAAGTGGATTGCTTTATGTCTTTATTAATATTATTCAGTTATATGCGTGTCACTGATAGCAGAATGGGGTAAAGTTAGCATGTGTTACTTCAAGTAGGTGGTCAAGAAAGTCCTCTTTAGAAAATAGTATGCAAATCATGTTCTGAATGAAGTTTAAAGGCAGCAATGGGAGAACTTCAGGGGAAATCTTCATAAGCACAGAGAATGCAATTAAAACAAATCTGCAAATAGAAAGAAGGCTACTACAACTAAAAAATACCACGGAATACTGGGCAATGGGAGGATGAGGTTAGAGACAGGCTGGCTAGATCATGTAGTTTCATATATTCTCTGTCAAGGAGTGACTGTATGTTCTAAGTGGGCTCTGAAGTCAATGAAGGATTTTGAACATGGCAATAATTTTACGTCTTTTGTCTTTTAAAACATCACACTAGCTATTGTATGGAGAGAAGTCTGAACAGGGCCTAAGAAAGATACAGGGAAACATTGAGCCCACATAGGGAAGTTTTTGGTATATTTCAGGGAGAAGATGACACTGGCTTTGCTAAGGGTGGTCCAGCTAGAAGGTATATATATTCTGAGGTACATATATGCTGAGGTCCAGCTAGAAGGTATTCTGAAGACAGAGACAACAAGACTTCTGAAGATACAGATAGCATCTTCATATTTCCTTATTGAAATATTGAAAATAACAAGTCAAGGAAATATGGATCCCAGAATTGACTAATAGTATCTTCTTTCTAAGCAACTGGACAAATGGAAGTGTCATTAAATGAGATAGAGAAGACTAAGGCAAGAGAGAATTTGGAGAGAAATTAAAAATGTCTCCTGAACATGTTTGTCTTCCTAAACATATTCATCTAGGAGGAGCTGTCCAGTAGAATCTGTGATATGAACTGAAAAATCAAGGGAAGGGTCAGGCAAGAGAGACAAATGACTATCAACAGCATGTTGTTAGGATGAGAAGAGATGGAGGAGGAAGGCATAATGTGGATTCCTGGGCACTCCAACATTTAGATGGAGAGACAGAGAAGGTGGTAAAGAGTCTAAGAAGCAGATTTCAGAGCAGTAAGAGCAATCTCAGAAGGCACTACCTCAAAAGTCAAGTAGTATTTTGGGTTTTTTGTTGTTGTTCTTTAAGGGAATGATCATGTTAAAATCTATTGACAGTTCAAGTAAGATGAGGATTGAAATTAATCATTAGATCTCATGAGGAAAAATTCATTGGTGAGTTATGGAAAGTACAGTTTTGAGAGGAAGGGCGGAAGCATAGTCAGTGGGCTACAAGAGATAGAATAAATAAGAAAGCAAAGCAAATATTAAAAATTACACCATCATTTCATGGAATTTTGTAGCAAAAAAAGGAAGACATATTTATGGGGCTCCTGGAGAAGTGAGACAAAATTTTTAATAGTGTGTAAGTGCCAGAGAAACATGTAGTTTAAACAAATAACTTGAATTGGGACTGCTTTTCCTTCTGTGATTATTTACATATTATTAGAGTTGTGGTCACATGGATTGGAAGTAGTAGATCATAGAATGTATATTCCATAGCAGAAAAAGCTAAAAAAAAATCGAAGAGAGATGAGACTAAGTGTAATGAACATTTCCATAAGATAAAATTGAGATTAGATATATGAGAGTAAGTCAGATGAAATTGTCAGAAATGATGATCATAATGTGAAATATTTGATTTGCAGATTTCAGAGACAGTTCAATCATTGGTAATTGGTTTGTGAACATAATAGTGATTAGAAATGGAGTACCAAATATACAGGTTGTACTCACCATCTAAGATAATCCAAAAATTCGGGATCCTGACAGTGAACTGATGGAATTGGGAAATTGTTTTAGTTTGTGTTTTTGTTGCTGTGAACAAAGCATCTGACAAGAATAGCTTAGAGGAGGAAAAGTTTATTTGCAGCTCACAGTTCCAGAGGTCTCACTCCATAGATGGTCTAGTCCATTCCTCTGGGCCCGAGCTGAGGCGGTACATCATGGCAGAAGGGCCCAGCAGACGAAAGCTGCCTGGCTCACACCAGAGTCATGGAGCAAAGAGAGGAAAAGGGCAGCAGGAAAGATGCACCCTTCCTTCCAAGGCATGCCCCTAATGATTTACCTTCTTCATTCATACCCTACCTGCCCACAGTTACAACCCAGTCTTTCAAATAAAGATGAACTAATTAAGTTTCAGTTCACACAATCCAATAAATTTATCTCTGAACATTCCTGCATCAACAGAGAATCTTTTGGGGGATACCTCACATCCAAACTATAAAAGAAAATAAAATAATGGATTTGATCCTGGTAGTCAGAGCAACTGACATTGACAGATTTTAGGAGAAGATGCACTATCTGACTTAAAGCAATTTATTTGTAAAATCTGTCCATCTTTTGACAGTTGTAGAATAAGCATCCTTAATTCACATGTATCCATGAGGATTTTGTTTATAATTTTTTTTAAAATACTCAAAGTGTAGGTATTACTTTTTTCTCTTTAAACTATGTGAAGGATCATTGACACTGGCAATAAAAACTAGAACTAGACCTAGAATGTATGTTGTCAAGTGTATAATTTCTCATCTTCAAGAAGGGAAGTACGCCAGGTGCAGTGGCGCATGCCAGTAGTCCTAGTGGCTTGGGAGGCTAAGACAGGAGGTTGCAAGTTCAAAGTCAGGCTCAGCAAAAGCAAGGTGCTAAGCAATTCAGTGAGACCTTGTCTCCAAATAAAGTACAAAGAAAAGGGGCTGGAGATGTGGCTCAGTGGTTGAGTGCCCCTGAGTTCAATCCCCAGTATCAAAAAAAAAAGAAAAGAGAAGTAGGATTTACAAGTATGACACAAATTGATAAATTCATAAAGTTGAATTCAGTACAATATATATGCCAGATAAATATTGTAAGCATAAGTTATGTAGGAACCCCTACAAAAATCTCTGAACCAGTGGCACAAAGAAAGGTTTTAGGCAAAAGTTAAATCACTGTGGAAAGATATAAGAAAGGAATCCTATCTTGAGGGTGAGGGTTTAGAGATGGGATAGGACTGAACTGTGGGTATCAGTTTGATTATACTAAAGTAAGGCTTGATTCAATTACATTTTTAAATTATGAAATCTGGAGGGAAAAAAGAATATGTTTTTTCTCAAGTGGTAATTGGATTTTGTGACATTTTAAGTCAGACAGTACAAAATTCCACAAACAATGGGGCCCTATCACAAAGAGAAGAGGGCCAGCCACCTATACAACCTCAACATCAAGGTGGTGAGAAACCACAGAGAAGGAAAGAAAAGCAATTTGTAATGAAATTTAAGAATAGAAGAAATTGAAAGGCTAAGATACCTAAAATTGAAATTGACCATTTCATTTTCAGAGAAACAATCCTAAACTGAAAAGGTAAATATTTTAAATAATAATAATTAGATAAAAAGAAAAAGGGGAATAAATCAATATGACCACATCCTGCCATATTTTAAAAGCTGAAAAATCATGAAGATGCTTTTGAAATGGCAGCGGCAAAGGCTGCTCTGAGCAAGTGTCCTGTATTTCCACTTCCCCTCCCCTGCACTAGAATTTTTATCACTAAGGGTGGAGCTCCCTGGCTCTTCCCTGGACAGACGCAAGAGCTACATTGCAGAATTTCTTCCCATCACTGTCCCAGCTCTGATCTTTTCCAGGCTCCCAGATTAATCTTCCTAAAGCACAGTTCTGATCATATTGCTTCTCTGATGCAAAGCCTTTGGTGATTCCTCCCATGTGCTAATGAGTACAAAGCAAAGCATTTCATGTCAATTTACAGCTGAACCTCCAAATTTCCCAGCACTTTAAACAGCTTACATTTCAGCTAAATTGTGTTACTTATAGTCTCCAGAGTTACCTTGTATTTTCCATCTCTGTCCTTTTCCTCTTTTCTAAATATTACCATCTTTCAAGGTTCAGTTAAAATATCAGCTATGAAATTAAACTGCCCTTGATCTCTCAACGTGAGGTTATTTATCAATCTTACAAGCATTTGTTGTGCACATCCCCAGTAGGATTTGTCTGTAGTCGTTTGTAGTACAGCAGAGGAAATATTTTCTCTGGATGTATTTTTTGAGTTGTTCTCAGCTATAAACACTCCTCCCCCCAACACAGCTAATACATATTTATGCAAATGAATTGTTAGTTTTCTTCTCAACTGCCTCATTTCTTGGAAATAGTAAAATGACAATTCAGAGGGCAATTTAAGTATTCTCTTCCCTTCCAGTTCTCAAAATATAATATTGTGTCTTGCTACTTACCTCACGGAGAACTTTTAAAGTTTTTTTTGCCTTTGTTAATTTTCAATGTAATGACCTATAATTAACATTCCATGAAGTAGTGAAGAGTCACTGCTGACTGGGAAATAATGTCAATGTATTTAATAGATAAATGCTATTGTTCAGAATATTAGAGAAACAAAGACACATAACCTAGTGGGAAAAATAAATGAACAAAGAATGTGAATACACAAGTAACAGAAAAAATATAAAGGCAGCAAACATATGAAAGCCGATTAAACTTGATGTTCATTTGTGAATTTCAAAATACAATTTCATCTACCCAAATAGAAAAAATTTTAAAGACTGACAGTATCAAATATTGGCAAAGATGTGAAGAAGCAGATAATCTATTAGCTAGAGAAGTTGCCCTAATGGTCCTTGTGAATATTAAAACTCAGTTTATGTGCATAACAAATTAAGTAAAATGGTTAGTGTAAAGCTAGAAAAATATCATTCAGACAAATATATTTATCTCAGCTGTGTGGACTCTCATCTCTCTATGGAAAAAGACCACTTTTTAAAGGTCAAGAGACTGTCGAGTTCTATTTTCACATTGATTCACCTGGGAAAAATATAATTCAACCAAATGCACGTGCACTTTTTAAAGGAAACCCATTTCTCAACTGTATTCCCAGAGCCCATGGTAATTTTAGAGTGGCATATCCTTTCCCTGATGTTGGGGACCAATTTGAGGAGGATCACAGCCGCTGATACTCTAGCTAAACTTGAAGCTACCCAGACAGATGCCACACTACATTGCCTTTCATGGCCCCCAAAAGTAATTTGCCTGTGGACTATGTCCCCAAATAAAGCTTGGTTAGGAGAATTAACGCTTCAGAAATCACGAAACACACCTCTGAGCAGCATTTCCCAAAGTGTTTTAGCAAAATATCCATAAAGTGTCCATGCCCAAATGGTTTTCTTGGTTAAACAAGTATTGGAAATATTCTATTTACTATAGTTGATAGACATTTTAGGCAGCAAATTATTACAGGTTTTGACACATAATTTGCATGAGACAACCAGCAGTATTTTCTAGGCAATTGAAACTATACAGAGTTTCCCTCAAACTTAAGACCATGAAGCACTTTTTTCAAAGAATACCTAATAATCTAAATCAACACTAGTGAACTGCACAAAGTAATTGTAAGAATTCGTCAGATAAATCATAGGTATTCTATGAATCAGAAATAGGCTTGTAGAATCTAAAGAGCATTGAGGTCATCAGTGGAGACTGTGCTCCTCTGGCATCCTGGGCAGCACTAGTTGCCCTGGAACCCAGTAGTGAGATGGAGAAGTCCCAACACTTAACATTTGCATTCCTGAGCTGAGAATTGGAAGCTGGAAGGTGTACTGTAGGACCATTCCCAGAACTATTTACAGCAAATTATAAGACCCTCTATCAGAATTTTCTTTGACTGTTCACTATTTTTCTCTTGTCCTTAGTTTCAATAAACTAATTTGATAAGTAGGATTTTTGACTGGTCTTAAGATAAATGCAGACACAATATTAATAATGCCAAAATGTCTGTATGAAAATTTAAATGGAAATATTTTGTGCATTCATTAAAAGAATCATAGATTATCACAGTTGTCTTGCTGTGCTCTCGGGGGAGATATGAAATGTTAGTAATTTAAGTTTCAGTGAAAAACTATAAATGACAAATTAAATCTAATTCGGCGCATTAAATCAAAAAGCTTCTACTGTTAAGTTTGAGGTCATTTCAGATCAATGAATATTGCCAGACACTTTAATGAGTAGTAGGGATAAAAAGATTAAGAAGACCCAATGAATTCTCTGCACAAGCTCCCAGCTTCACTGGTAAGGTAGACATGGTAGGAGAATATTCACCACAACATGAGGTTAAGTGGGATGGGTGAAGGACTACATGTATGTATTTTAATAGGAACTCACAAGCAAAGAGGTCAGTCAGGAGACCTGAAATGAGCTGGACAGATGAAAAGGGACAGTATCCCCACGTGGAGGACTTCTACACCACGCTGAGTTTGGATTCTTTCATGCAGACATGAAGAAGCCAAAGATGGAGGCAACAGATCAATTTGGAGTCAATTCTCCTTGTCTACATAATGAATGATAAAGGTCAGGTTTATTCATTTGATCAATAGGTATTAATTGTTGACCTCATATGTCAAGACTTAGACTTCAGAAGTACAGTGATAAGTACAAACAATGGTGTCTGCTCTCCTGGCAACTGAAATTCAATACAAAATATAAACAAATAATGAATAGCTGCATGTATGCAAAATTCTATGGAAGATACAGAGCTATGAATATATATGAGTATTTATATACTACAATTATATATTATAAAGTTACCTATGCCTTGCTTCTAAAATCAAGGAAACTTCCTATAGCTATTGTATCTAAGATAAGATCTTTTAAAAAATGGGGAGTAGCATTAGTATTAGGTAAAGTTTTTGGGAAGAAAGCCAAAGGGAAGTCTGTTTTAATCAGAGGAACGTGACCAACGATATTCAAGAGAGAGGATGGCACTCCAGCATGGTTACAGTGAGTGATCATTATATGAGGGTAAAGTGATCTAGAGTTCAGACTGTGCAGAGCACTAAAGATCAGTATAAAACTTTCAGATTTTATTCTGTGGTCAAAAGGAGGCCATTGAAAGACTTTAGGCATCATCTATTTTGTGTTTTGGGAAGACTATTCTGACTTCTGTGAAGAGAATACACTAGAAGTGCTAAAGAGGTCATTAAAAAATGAGTTAGCCTATTTTAAGTTCCAACAGTGCAACTGCATGCCTAGCAGGCATGCATGCAATGTCTAGTTATGCCTCCTACTCGGAAAGCACTCAATACTTATCAGTGAAATGTTTGATTGAATGAATGAGATCCTCCTCTTATTTAATTTATCTGACCCCCAATGTTACAAGGTCCTTTTTAAATGATAAAAAAAGTTTTCCAAGGTCTTAAAGTTTACCATCTATGGGGAAAACAAACCTTTTAATACATGAGGAATTTTTTTCTCTAAAGGACCTTGTAACATTAAAGTCAAAATGTTTCTAAAAACATACTTACTGTGTCATTATGGGTGACAAATGAAAAGATACATTGTTCCTGTAGAGCTCCCAAAGCCTCAAGAAAGTGTGCCAACAAAGAGAACAAAAGAGCAAACCCACAACTAGAAATCATTCACTGGAATACACTGGTTTTACAATTGTAAGAATAATTTTCAAAATTATATGTTGTAACTTTTTTGTTACTGTTTATGTGTATTTTACTATTACCACAACTATCTTATTATACAATATTTCTGTCACTACCCCAAAATAACCCATAGTACATTAGCAGTCATTCCCCAATCCCCTGTGCCCCCAGCCCTTAGGAACCACTGAACTACTTTCTGTCTCAATGGATTTGCTATTGTGGATTTTACATTTTAATAGAATCATATAATATGTGATCTTTTCAGACTGATTGCACATAAGATGTGTTTAAAATAATTAATTGGGAGGCAGTTGGACTGAAGAGGCTCCAGCCTTCTGGGGTTTTGTGTAAACAAACAGGAACTCAGCTCAGCATACTTCATCTCCTAGGAAATAGAAACTTAATCTTACCAATCAGAAATGGCCAATTAACTTCTAAGACAATGTTTTCACTTTAACCAAGCAAGCAATTTCTTTGTCTTATTTATGTGATAAAAGCCTTATAAAAGTTCTCCCCTTGACATTCTTCAGTGGAGCATGAACTGTTTGAAGTCTGGAGTTGTCTACTCCAATAAACTAAACTTCTACAGTGACCAAGTTTGTTTTTATTTATGTTTTCACTGCCTAATCATCTTGTAGCATGTATCAGTCCCCTTATTACTGCCAAATAATTTCCATCACATGAATGTAAAGCATTCCATTTACCTGCTTATCATTCAATGAATATTTGCTCAGTTTCCATTTTTGCCTTTTATAAATAATGCTATGATGATCATCAATATATATTTTCTGTGGACATATATATTATATTGTATATATAATCTGGCATGGAACTTCTGAGTTACATGGTAATTTTAGATTTAACAATTTAAGAAAATGCTAAGCTGTTTTCCAAAATGGCTGTACCATTTTATATCCCTCCAGCAATCTACAAGTGTATGAGTGATGAAAATTCTCCACAACCTCATCAACATTTGTTAGTGTCCATATTTTTTATTATAGCAATCCTATGAAGTGAGAAGTGGTATTTCATTGTTTCATTGTGGTTTTGACTTGCATGTACCTAGACTAATGATGTGCAACATCTTTTCATATGCTTATTGACCATTTGCAGACCACCTTTGAAGAATGTATATTTAAATAAATCCTTGCCTGTTGCTTTCTTTGATGAGTTGTAAGAATTGTCTAATTGTACTAATCACTGCCTCCATGTAAACATTAACTAATATATGACAGGAATGTCTTATTTCTAAACTTAAAGCAAATGCTTCCACTAATTCCATTATGATCTTGGAGTTATATATTTTTTCAGTTTTCTACTATGCTTTATTCTCAATTTCTGTCTTTTGTGTGTGTGTGTGTGTGTGTGCGTGCCTGTGTCTGTGTGTCTGTGTCTGCATGTGCATGCGTGGAATTAAACCCAGAGACTCACACATGCTAAGCCTGCCCCTGCTCTAACACTGACTGACACCTCCAACCCTCATCTTCAGTTTTTGTATTATTTCTATGATGTTTTTATTAACTTATTGTGACATGTGTGTTTTTGCATTTGGTACATTCCTAAACAGTTGATATTCTTTATGGATTGTATCCTTTATTATTATAAATTACACCCTTCATTTCTTATTTTTCATTTTTGTTTCTGCCACTCATTCATCCTTTGAGGATACACTCTAGGACTCTTGGTTGACACACAAGGTCAACTGAGCTCACACATGGCTCCAGGGTAGGAATATGACCCCAAACGGCTATTTGGAATGCAAGAGAGGCTGCCGGGAGAGGCAGAGGCCCAAAGTCAGATCAATGAGCTAGAACATAGGGATATATTTAACATATGTTTTCTTGTTTAGATATGAGAGAACTTTTAGTAAATAACTGGGGCCATACAGAGTAAAACAATATACAGCAAACTGTTAAAAATCAAAATAAATACCTTAGTTCTGTGAACCATCCTGCACTACAGAAACCTGTTCGAGATATTCTCATGTAATAAATTGGTCTCTCACCATCTAAATTTTTCAAACTTTAAAAAAAAATTTCCAATTTCTCTTCTCCCTTTTCTGCTTGCAAATCATATACATTTTCTTTTAAATGTCTGAACTTTTTCCTACTTTGTATGCTAATTATAGTATATAACACACGCATATAATATGTAGGAAGTTGAATTTTAGCCACATTACTGTGATATTCTATTTAACGTAGTCTATAAATAGGGGTCAGTTATTAAAAAATTCCTCCAAAGATTAGCACAACTTCTTTTTAAATTTTTGTTTTGTACTTTTCAAATCACTTACATTAACTTTATACAATTTTAGCACAGATAGGATGATAGAGATAAGTTTTCTTACTTTGTAGATGAGAAAACTAAAGGGTTAAAAGATGGCTGGCTTGTCTAAGATTAAACATTTTATATGGGACAAAATCATGAAAATATCAATAGATTTTTAATTCTAGAGGTCCCTTCAGATGGTCAACAACACCCAAAGGAAGCTAGTACCTCTGAGATATTCCCACTGACAACACTAAACTCAGCATTTGGTAAACTGGCATTTGTAAACCACATGTGAGTTTGGGCCATTAGAAACTTCACTGAAGAACTAACAATGAAATTGTTATTAAAGTTACTGGTTTTCCCCAGGTAAAAACAGATATTTTGTGTGCTAAAGCACTAGCTTCTTTAGCGTTGCATGTTTCTCCTGAGCATCCTGAAAGATGCCTGCCAATCTCTGTCCACTTTGTCTTATACCTAGTCTTGTGTAGTACATTCATTAATTCCTTACAAAAATTCTCAATTACCTCTTGCTGTTTTAACTCAGCAGTAGAGGATTACTGGCACAAATATGTCATCCAGGTAACCAGAAACTTGCT
Organism: Geosciurus inauris; assembly: GCA_004024805.1. Taxonomy (NCBI): domain Eukaryota; kingdom Metazoa; phylum Chordata; class Mammalia; order Rodentia; family Sciuridae; genus Geosciurus; species Geosciurus inauris. The sequence goes on from PVHX01000034.1 coordinate 75,735, forward strand.
CTGGTTTCCACTCAGGTTGATTCAATCTCTACTATTCTACTGGCCTCAGCCTGTATCTTCATCTTACAACTATTATACAAATGTGGGGCTACTTATCATTATATTATAACATCAAGTGATTTTAAACATAATTTGAATAAAAGCCCACCATATTCCAATAGTATTTAAAAAATTATTAAAAAGTTGCACAATTAGCACAAAAACTTACCATAGAACTTCATCAGATTTTAGCAATGGGAAATATGTTCAATTGTTTTATTCTTGCTAAACCAGAAAAGGATGAACCTTGTAATATAATGGCTTATCTTGCTATCACTTGGGGACAGCTTGCCTGAGAAACAGTCCATTTAGACAAAAGCTTCATTGAGAGGGAAAGAATAATTCTGATAACATTTATGAGGAACGAGATAAAGTCAGACCTTCAGCTATCTGTACCTTTAGACTTTTAGTTACATGATTTACATGATTTAATAACTACACCCCTCATGGGTAGAAGAACTGTTAAATGAATTTGAGTTTCCATCTCTAGCCAACAAAAAATCCCATCCGTTATAAGCAATGTATTTTCACATGACTTTTTTCCTCCATGTTAGGTCAAAGTATGATATTCAAAAAAGATTTTAAAAATATGACTCTAAAATAAATACATAATGAGAAGGTATGAAATATTTAATTTCTTCATGGGGGAACAAATGGCACGATAAAGCTACTTGAGAGATAAGTACCAGAAATTTGCATTATAGTCTGTGAAAAAAGAAACACTGAAATATTCTTCTAATGTTAGATTTATATGACTACTATTTTTCAGGTAAATAAAACAATATTTTTTTCTCAATCAGACAAAAATCTCACTTATTTGTAGACTCTGAAAAAGTGAAAGCATAGCGGCAGAGAACAGAATAGTGCTTCCAGGGTTGGGGTTGTGGGGAGGGAAATGAGGAAATGTTGTTCAAAGCATACACAGTTTCCCTTTAAATGGAGGAATAAGCTCTGGAGATCTATTGCACAGCATTGTAACCATAATTAATAATAATACATACTTAAAATTTAGAATAGATTGTAAAGGTTCTCATCAGAAATATAAGTGAGTCAATGAAGAACTTAGCTTGATATAACCATTTCACAGCTTTATGCATAAAATATACAATTTTGTCAATTAAAAATAATTTAAAAACTTAAAAGTTCAAATTAAACTAAAAAAATTACATCAAGTTTTATGCAGTGTCCTATTGAAAGAGAATTTACCCACAAAAGTAAAGTAGCAGAGACTATTTCCAAAGCAGCTGAAAATATCAATGATGCATGTGAAGAACTACAAAGTTAAAAAATTCAAGAAGATAACATTTCAGAAAAATTGCAAAGCATCGCTGAGTATTTATTAAATACTTGTTATTTAATAACAATATTATTGGACAAAAATCTCATAATATTGGAATAAGAAGAACTCTGTCAGTTCAGAGAAACCTCAATAACTTAACAAAACAAATGCATACTTGACACAAAAATTGAGAAAGATTGTAAGTGGTTATTTTACCTTTATCGCTTTTAGAATGAAATGGGGATGCATAGCCAGGAAAGATGGTGTCAGGGAAAGAGAAGAATAATTGCCTTCAAATACTTAAAATTTGGATGGTAAACATTTAGCCCTAGTCTTTAGCACATTGCACACTAGTATGCCACAGGTAGCAATTTAGAATATAAATATTCAAACTTTCTAACAACTGGAGTTGCCTACAAACATAGTGGAACACTGTTCTGGGAGAACTTCATCCAGATTCTTCTCTACATACCTGTAGCCATTCATAAGACACTTAGTAATTTTTCTCTTAGGAAATTAGATATAAAGAATTAAGATTTTAAGTATTGATCCTTAGCTAATTCATGCCACAATCTTTTTCAGAAAGATGAAATTCCAATTTAATCATACAACATTTTCAAAGTTCTATCATATATTTATCCAAAAATTATTCATGCCTGTTTTGCAATGTGCTCCTAAACAAATTTGGACTTGCCTCATATGCAATATGTGGTGGTTTTGACTGTCCTTCACCACTGTCAATCACTTCATCCTCAGAAGAGGCTAATAAGAGAAGAGAAAGAGAAACCACTAATTGTCACCACATGCTTAAGATGGCCACTTATGGAGAGCAAGTTCCTATCACTACCTAGTGCCCAGAACTTAATAAGAGAAAACCCTGCAAGGTGAACTCTGCATAGAATGGTGAGTTGGAATGGATGACTTTCACATCTTCCTTTCCTTCTTTGTTAGCTTATAGAATTTTCTCATTTTTTGGTCACCTCAATTAATTGGATTCATTCTGATCTCTCTTCCACTAGAAGCTTATATTCTGCCCCTTTGATTGTTACTAATTTAATTCTTATAACTTTCCCTTTTCTTTTGTCCAGTTCCAGTCTTATTTCTCAGAAAGGCCAGCTCATTAGAGCACTGTAATAATTACAAATTGAACATCAACCAACAACATATTTTTTTAAAAATAAGCAGAGGTAAAAATTACATCTTCAACATATTGTGAAAATATTGTCAATGGAGTTCTGCCCAACCACCCAAAAACTTCATCCATGAGGTAACTGATGTACAATCTTTGATCATCTTCTACTTTGTGGCAGCCAAGGACAAACATGTACATAAATGAGAGCTCTTAAAAAATTTGTTTCATAAATAATGACTTCTCAGCTTTTTATTTAGCATAGATCCTGGAGTACTCCAGTGAGTCCGCTTATTTTGTTCATTTTGATCTCCTGCCTCTTTATCTTTTTATGTATATGCATGTGTGTGTGTGTGTGTGTGTGTGTGTGTGTATTCTAATCTGTGTCGTGGCCAAAAGAACACACTACGTACGTACTACATATCCAATGTAAATTTCAAAATTATCGCAGCCATGCTTAAATTAAATGCTAGTCTAAAATGGAAGGAACTAACTCTAGTATTGGCTTATTTCTCCCTAGGAATAAAGATGTCCTTTCTTTAACCCAGGGTCCTTACACTTCTGCCTCTGGCCTCACAAAAGAAGCTGTAAAGTTCTTATAATTATATGTGATATTTTGCATGATTGAGGAAATGTCTCAGCCTACAAACACAGGTAGGCTCTGCCACTTCATCGTTACTCAAAAGGCCCACACGGCATTACTTTGACCGTCACTAAGGAAACTCCATAACTTTTGATAAGTTCAAATAAGATATTTATTACAGAATGTTATGTTTAAGATAACCAATTTAAACTATCTAAAACTGAAATGGCATTACATTTAATCAGATTATTTTGGAAACTGAAATTTTAAGTACTTTTCTCCAACCTTATTTATTCCCTAAGCAAACTTTTTGAAAAAATCCCCCACACAGGGATATTTTAGGCAAGTGTATATACTACATTGTAGAAATCAGAAAAAAAATATGCTTTGCTTTAATTAATTAGAGTATATTTTAATTTTTCCATTCAATTTTTATATAAAAAACCAAAATATTTACTGTTAGGTTGGGTCAGGGTCCAAGATGTCCAATCAGGGGGACCGGTCCCCGGTTGGGACCGGAGCTGCCAGCCAGTCACTGAGGGCACCAGTAGACACGCCTCCTGTCAATCAGCGGGTTTTTCTGGCCTATCCAGGAAGGACTCTGGCCTTCTCTTCCTGCCTCCAGGCCCTCCCCTTCCTGACCGGGATTTTTCAAATTCTCTGTGCACTGGAGCCCCAGCACCATTCTCCAGGACACACTCTGATGGACGGGAGGATTCACCGGAGAGCGTATATTCCATTAAAGTCTTGCCGGGAGGCTTAATTCATCTCCTCCTGGTCGTCTAGTCTTTACATTTACTATACATTTTATAGATTTAGATAAATGTCTGTATACATAGAGGAAATGATGAGATATTTAATTTTTTAACAGCTAATTAAAGTCCACTCCTGTGCACAATCCACCTTACACTCAATTTCGATAATATTGATGATTTTAAAGTGAATCATATACTGGTTCTACAGTAATCCGGATGCAACCAGTTCAATGTGTACTAACTAATACTGCATAGGTTAAAAAAAGGTGAAAAAGAAATTAAACAGAAAAAAATAGAGGTAGACATTTCTTTTTGGAAATTATGCTTCTTATCCCACTACAGACTTTCTGAAGTTATATAGAATTAATATTCAGTAGAGTTTCCTCATAACATCTGTTTTATTTAGAACATGTTGAAACACTGAAATTAATACCAATTCTGTGTTCTTGCGCTTTTGATAAGTAAAGTTGCTAAATTATAATAAATACCATACTAAACATAATTAATAAATGTAATTTTGAAAATATTTTATTTATAAAATTAATAAATGATTACCAATATTATGTGGAAAAAATGTACATTTCTTGAATATTCCAGTTTTTTCTCATTCAAGAAAAATATTTACTTCTAATTGCTTAAACTAATCATTCAAAAATACAAATATTTTTGAGCTCTATATCATTGCTATTTCTTTCAAGCTCTGTACTTCTAAAAAAAAGGAATATTTACTTTTGGAGCATTTAAAATACAAAAAAAATCAACAAAGCATTTATAAAGAGTATAATATAATAATAATTAATAGGACTTAAACATCATGCATGAGAAACTAATCTGAACAGAAAAGCTCATTTTATTCTCATAAGAACTCTATAATGTAAGTGTTCTTATTGCCATATTTAACCAAAGAGGAAATGGAAGCTAAGAGACTAAATACTGAGATATCCACATTCACATCTAGTAAGTGGACAGATAGATGTGAAATCCAGCCTGACGCTATAGCCTGTATTTTTAATCCCTATCCTTTCCTGACTTTGCTTTTGTTATGGTTTATATATAAGGTGTCCCTCCAAGCTTCTGTGTTCATGCAGGAATGTTTGGAGTTGAAATGACTGGACTGTAAGAGGTATGACCAATTAGTCCATCCTGCTTTGAATGAACTGGGTAGTAACAGTAGGCAGGTGAAGCATGGCTGGAAGAAGTGGGTCACTGATGACCTGACCAGGAAAGGGACCTCTTCCCTGAAGCCCCTTCCCCCTTCCGTCTCTCTCTCTCTCTCTTTGCTTTCTGTTCACCAAGAATGGAGCAGCACTCCTACACCACAACCTTCTACCATTATATTGTGCTTCATCTTGGACCCAGAGCAATGGAGTTGGCCCATTATGATCTGAAACAATGAGCCAAAATAAACTTTCTCTCCTCTAAGTTTTTCTTGATAGGTACTTGGGGCACAGGAACACAAAGCTAAAACAGTTTCTGGCTATAAAATTATAAAATTAACACACAGTATCTCCTAAACTGGCTTTTGTTTCTTAGATAAATATAAGATACTTAAAACTTTCTCAAGAAACTGAGAACTTTTTTATCCAGTTGAAATTCATCCAACATACATATGATATATCAGGTCACCTCTATGGATTTCTTTTTTTTTTTTTTTAATTTTTTTGTAGTTGCATATGGACAGAATGCCTTTACTTTGTTTATTTTTATGTGGTGCTAAGAATCAAACCCAGTGCTTCATACATGCTAGGCAAGTGCTCTGCCACTGAGCTACAGCTACAGTCCACCTCTTTGGATTTCTTAAAGTGGAAATATGTATTTACTGAGAACTAGACTTGGAAGCACCTGATCTCACAGATTACTTTGCGAATGTGAGAAAGTCATTATTTGCTGGCTCTCCAATAATTTATTTTGAATTTGTTAGGTTCATTGATGTGTGAACTGGTTATCAAAGCTTGATAAACAACCTATAAATCACTTTGAAGTTGGCAGAAATAAATATTAATGAGTCAATTTTCAAGAAACTTAAAAATCGTTTCTTCTTCTTCCTCCATAAGTAAAAAAGGATCTCAATTGTTTTACTTAGAAAAGAATCTACAATTAGTAATGATTGATGTTTTTCAAAATAGTCATCAGACTATTTATTATATGGAATCAGAATATTTGCTTTTAAAAAGAGTACTCTTTGAAAATCCACCAAAAAGTTTCAAGTGATGAAAGTTTTATGCAAAACTGATTCATAAAGCACATATCTGATTCTAATACTTTGAGGTACTAAAGAAAACTGTTTCACCATAATCTGTACAGGGCTGGTCCCACTCAAACCACTACTTCCTCACAGCCTTTCACACAGGACAAAACAGGTTCCAACAGTTTTAATAGCTTGCCCAGATTACAAATAGGAAGAAAACAAAGGATGTGAAAACATGCTTATCGACTATGGTCCTTTGTGACATTAGCCTCTGTAATAGGAAAAATAGATCATTTTCAATGTGACAGATTTTAAGGATACATAAAAAGGCTTTCCAGGTCAAAATAACGTAGCAAAGAGAATTTATCTATTCACTTACATATATTAGAAAGCTCTGACATAAGCTTTCAAAAGCTGTGGCCCAAAATAATTATCCAAATCTGGACTTAGATTTCTTGTACTTATTTTCCCTTGTGAAGATATTTGATATCACAATATGGACATTTTATTTCCTGGCTCTAAATGCTTATTTCCCCTAACTAGGAAATACTTGAAACCTCAGGAGTCATTTGCATCTCCATTTGAAATCCCTTCTAGAGGTTCTGGCTCATGTCTGATTTTTATAAAGAGGTAAGAAAGGACAAAATGACAGGACTATTACAAGAAGTTAGGAATCCTGTTCACTGGATAGGGTTACCCAACTGCATGGAGTACAGAGCAGGTGAAATCCAGCAGGCTCACGCAGGCCCTGCCAACCTGAGAGTTAGGAAAACAAGGGAAGGAAGCCATTAAACACAAAACTTTTCAAGTCCTGTTTCTATCAGAAATTAAAAGAACAGAGATATAGAGCTCATGATGAGAATGTTTATTAATTCAGTAAATCAGTGCCAGAGTAGAGAAATGTATTTTTCTTGGTACCAGAGAGTATAATTTCATTTTAGGGGAAAAAATTAGGAGAACTACCACCAACATGTCCTACCTCACTGTGTGGGACATGAGAACCATTAACAAGGGAGCCTGTGAATGTTTAAGAATATGGGTCTATGGATGTGAGAGAAAGAGAAAACTTACATCCCTTGATCTGATGATTCTGTTTCAAAAAATGCTCAAGTCTACTAGAAATAAACAGCATGACAGTGTATATGCCACATTTTAAAAAATCATCACACTATCACTTTGACAGATCCTGAAGAGCTCTAAAGAAACACTTCTGAATGCCACGGTATCAAGTCTTAATTTCATGGATACACAACTGGTATTTTCTACAGTAAAGATGAATACCTTTGAAATTCTAACAATAACTACCCCTTTTTTCAGTACCAGACACTATACCAGGAAAATACTTATCTCGCCAAAGAGGAATACTTCAGAAATTATGTGTTACTATTTCATATTTATCAATAAGGACTAAAAGTCAAAAAGCATAAGAGACTTGCCTAATTTCATGAAGGTAATTGTTACTAATTGAAGATTCAAATCTATGCTGTTTTAATTTGGAACTTGAGCTTTTGCCACCTCAATGAACTCACTTTGATAAGGCTGTTAATACTTAGGGGGGAAAAGTGGTACTTTTACTGATCAACATTTTGAGATAAGATATATAAAATACAATATATTGAATCAAATATGTCAACTCCATGCATTCTCCTACTATTTCCTAAAGTATAAACTTGTTAAGCTACCATAATTTTAAATAATGATGTGCTAATAATCAACTAAATTTATGCACATTCTGGTTAATATTTGAGTTCTAATGAAATGAGACAGGAAGCATCGCATGACTGCTTACCTGTTCTGCTAGCTTTTGTCCATTGAGGTAAGCCTGAATCACAGCATCATTAACAAGCATATGGAAGTTCAGGAGCACATGTTCAACATCGTAGGTTCCATGCATTGCATTTGAAAGCTCCTCCAAGGACTGGATATATGCATGCCAGTGTGGATTAAGCTCCGCCATGTGGGCTAGACAGCCCCTGGCAACATTGAGGCAATACCCCTTACAGGGCTTACTGAGAGTCAGGCCCTGGCAATGAGAGCAGTACTGCATCCTTAGGAGGGCTCTGCTGCACTCTTTGGAGAAATGCAGATGGTCAGTAGTGTTGATGACTTCAATGCCCAGATTGAGGGCCTGTAGAAATGTGCGACTAGGCAGCAGCGATCTTCCCATCTGCCCCATTACTCTTTTGGGAATATTACCAAATGGACTAACATCCCGACGGGCCATGCGGATGCATTCCAAGTACTCCAAGGAACTGTCAGTCACACTGGGATTAATGAGATGATTGTAGACCAGAGGGAAAAGACTGTCAAAAAACCTATTTACAAATTCTTCAGGATTAACATCCACACCAAATAAGTAGAGCCCTACATCGGTGAAGAACTCCTGAACTGCAGCAGCAGCCTCTAAGGCCATGTTCCTGTAGGTGTTGCAAAAAAGTATACTGGTGTAATTTTCTGCTTGTCTGATGAGAGTTTCAAGGGTTTCTGTAACACAGCAAAAACAAAAGATGAAAAGATTTAATATTCATTTTAAAACCGTTCATCCATTTGCTCCACTCAGTAAATGAGTTTAATGCATCATAACTAAGGATCTAAACCGTACTTCTCAATCTACTAAACCAAACAGTTTTCCAAGGATAATGGCTGGATAACCATGGCCATTACAGGAAACATACAAGATTCATACTGACATGTTTCCTAGAATCAAAGTCTGCTAAAAAGTATAGAATTAAAAAATAAGTTGCATGTATGGGTAATTTCTTACTATTTCCTCTAGTTATTCATAACCTACTAATAATAAATGTATTTCATATCCTGAGTTCATTATTTATAAAAGATGATAACATTGTATACTTGAATTCCCACCTACAATATTTCTGTACTTTCATCATCTTTTTTTTTTTTCCAGAATGAAAGCTAGTAGATTACACACTAGTTAGTACAAAGAGAGGCTCAACTCCAAAGGAAAACCTAATAATCCTCAGACCTTTTAACATGTTCAAATGAAAAAGTAAAACCTTTCATTATTAGACTACCTGTAAATTATCACACCTCATTAAACAGTAGGAAAATCATGAGTGACATTATTTGATGATAGTAAATAATTGTGACCCCCTTATTAATTATATTCTGTTGTTTTTATCATCTTAATTTCAAAGACTTTACTGTAGGATAATTTCTTTTTTTACTTAATTGAAGCTCCCAAATCAATTTCTCCACAGGGGGAAAAAAATAGAATAATTTAGACACAAATTAAAGGAAAAAATCTAAAAATGAGGGATTAGAATAATCAGCAAGTTAAAATAGTATTTCACAATTATAGCATTTAAGCATTAACCACTAGATATACCAATAATTATATATTATAATTAGCCTAAGCCAGGATACTAGACTATACCAATTTATAATTAATTAAAACTATAGTCAATAAAATTATTTCCCTTAACCCCAATCTCATAGTTATTTTTAATGAGGTTGTAAAAGACCACAAAATAATTTGGTAAGCAAATCACTGTTTAAGTATATTATAAAAAAGAAATGGAAGAACAGTAAAAAATAAAATAAAATGAAATAGTAAGAAGCAGAGGTGCAGGGAGAGCTGCTAATAAAGTAGCTGTATCATGAATATAGCATATGATACTCACCAAAACAAGACATAACTAAACAAATTTTTATGAAGAATACAAATGAATGACAATACAATCTCATGTGCTCTGATTTTGCCATCTCTGATTTTGCCATCTCTAGACGGATTCTTTCTGGGTCCCAGGCTTTAGTGTGATGTATCAACATATATTACCCTGCAATCAAAGGCAACAGCTCTGACAGGCTACTGCAACTGTTTTAACATGGAGCACTACAAACTAGATGGTTATTGAGGTCGGATTCATGTTTTATATGTGCATCTCTGGTGCCCACTAGAGTACTGACTACATACTAGCAACTCAATAAAAACAATATGGTAACTGAACGCTTTAATTTTGACTGGCATCTCTGCCAAGTGAGACAGCATTACTACCAAGTTTGCCCAACTGGCCTGATCAAGAGGCTGCATGAGGGAAATACAGATTACCAGGCCTCTGCATTAAGAATTCTAACTCAGCAGGTCTGTCTTGTCCAGGAATCTATATTTAACAAGCAGCCCAGGTGATTCTTTCAATCCAGCTAGTGTTTGAAACATGGCAATTACAAATGTGGCCAAATGTCCTCTGCTCTTATAGTATAGGTAAGCAAGCCTTCATGTCTGGCTTCTTAGCTACAAGCTCAGCCACTACACTTTACTTTTACACATCCACAAAAGGAAACCAGATTGACCTGTTGAGGTCTGAACTAAAGTAAAATTTCTTTTCTTTTTTTCTTGTTTTGGGGGTTGGGGAGTGTACCAGGGACACAATCACTGAGCCACATCCCCAGCCCTATTTTATGTTTTATTAGAGACAGGATCTCATTGAGTTGCTTAGTACCTCGCTTTTGGTGAGGCTGGCTTTGAAACTGGAATCCTTCTGCCTCACCCTCCTGAGCTGCTGGGATTACAGGTGTGTGTCACCACACCCAGCTAAAGTAAAATTTCTAAGCTTATACTTTTCTCCATAACATAGGCTAATTTTCCCTAGTTGCTTGTGCGTGGCTATTAATTGTAGGTAGATCACAAATGATTTTGTTTACCTGTAACAGTTAAATAGTAATATTTGCAAATTACTTATTTCTAAGATAAAAAAGGACAGATTTAAAGATACCCCTTCTCACATGTATTCTTACATGATTTCCACCAGGGCTTCCAAGGTGCCTGCTACAGAGGTGTTCATTTAACAGACACCTGCCATTTATTCCCAGTGGAATAAAGTTTGAATGTTTCTTGCCCTGGCAATACAAAGATTCTATCTAATTTCTGCTAATTCTAAATGATGCTCCAACTTGAAAATTTTAAATGTCAAAAGTAAAATGTTTCTTTATAAATTCTGACCCCCAAAATGTATAAAAAGTGACTTAAGAATAGATGGAACTTATCTTTCAGTAACCAAAATTATAGGTTTTACAAAATAACTTATTTTGTGAAAGCAACATCAAAAGGTATATATGTAATATTTAGAAGTATCCATTCAAAATAAAAATGAGTATAGTAATTCCAGATATCATTATTTCTTAAGTCCACTTTGTACTATTGGCAACAAACTAATTTTGAGATTATAATTAAAAATAAATTTCTCATCAAAATATGCAGTTCTCATGCTATTTTATATCAGATCAGTTTTCCTCTGATTTTGTTTTATTCTTTCTTGAAAACAAAATAACAAAAAACTAATAAAGATTTTAGGAATCATTGTGTAAAATTTTTAAACTTTAATAACATCTCCATTAAACTTTTAGTTTTCATAACTATGTAGTGATTTCAGTACCTTTTGCAAGAGGAATTATATGTTGCCAAAAATCAATATTATAATTATTTTCTGAATGTCTAAACAAAAATATGGATTTTTAAAACTGAGTTATTATTTTAGTTTTTCATTATGTTATTCGCTCAGTAGAATATAAGGAATTTTTTGCTTTCAAACTGTATTAAATCTGATATTGAAACATTCCATTAATTAAATTACCTAAACATATGTAAAATATGTATTTTTGTCCTAATCTGTTCAAGAAATTGAATATATAAACATCTATACAAAATGAACAATCTAAGAAACAAATAATAATTGGTTACAAAAAGTTGATAAAACCAGGAGTTGAATTAATAAAAACAAATTGTTTATATTAATTTTGGATCTAAAAAACTATCATTTTGTTCTCATATCATGTTTATCAAAAAGTTGAGAATTTCCATTTTATAAAATTAACACACAGTATTAGCAGTAATTTAAACTTTTATAATAACAAAATATTATTTGCTGATGTGAAAAAGGATATCCTATATGTAAAATAAGCATTCATAAACCCAAGTTGGTTTAAGTGCTAAATAATTTGTCTACTTAGTTATTAAAGAGAAACTATACTTTTCATTTCAAAGATTTAATATATATGAAATATCCCTCAGCCTAGATACAGAACTAGTAGCTTTCTATGGAAGTGCTAAAATAGTTAACACATCTTGAAAATAAATATAAACATTTAGCAGGCTTAGTTAAGAAATTTAGAAAACAGACTACAAAAATTAATTCTTTATCTTTGACAATTTCAGTAAATCTTCCTTCCAGTGATATCAAATGTAATCTATCAAGACAGAATAATTTCCAGTTTTCCTCTTAATGCCTGAGTGGTAGGCAGTATAAAAGGCTACAGTATAATCACTGTTTGAATAAAATACATAATTCCTTCCAGCTTTATGGGAAATTAATTTATCTATGCATAAAATCATTTATGTGTAATCCCACTAAACAGTGAAGTTGAAATGCATGAATCTATTTTAATTTTCAACAATAATGTTCTGTGATAATTTCATGACAAAGTACTTAAGAATGGAAATTTTATTTCTACTTTTCCAGACCATATTCCCTTTGATGATCTTTTATTATGCATTCAAATGATTACTGAAATATAAATAAAGAATTTAAGTTTAAATAAAACAGTATAGATAAAATTGGGTGATAATGATTTTAAATTAAGTTTGACAAATTACAAAGTCAGTAAATATTTGTATGTAGGTGTGATTTACAATAGAAGAAAATTAATATTTGCAAGACTTTTATTGGTTTTAGATAAAATCAACTCCAAAAGGTAACAATCCTGAAATAACTTACAATAAACTCTCCAGCATGACATGAATAACCTTTTAGGACTCTTCATACTTCCCAGTATTTTTGATATATGAACATTTTAAAATACAAAATGTGAAGTGTCAATTACAATTATAATTTAAGGCCACAGATATTCTCAAATACAGCAATAAAATAGATGAAAAAGATTAAATCAGTCATATCAACCATGGATAATCAGATGATTTTACAGTGTATATCTAGGTTGAAGAAAAATTTTCAGAGTGAATGTACATTTTGTCAATTACAATTCTCAAGTCACAGATTACCTTACTGCAACAGATATTTCATTATTACTCCACTAGTTCAAAGCTACTTTCTTCCTGACATGTATCCTGTGCCTTAAATTATGGATAGATGAACAGATAGGTAAATCACTTTAAGAGTAATTTCTCAATAAGTTTTTATCCTATATATATTAAAATAAATTTTAATTCTATCTACTTTAAAAATAATGTCTTTCAATGATTTTAACAGATTCACATTAATAATTACCTGAATCACCCAAAGAACATTATAGTCACTCTGAAGATATGCATATTAAAATAAAAGAAAAAATTGTATATTTTTTCAGCCTGGAAGTGTTTATACCAAATTTATTTCTTATATTTGCTTACTTCTTCAATTGTTTCAGAAAGCAAAATATGTAATAAAAGTTCTCTGGAATATTAATTTAATGACTTTTAAAATGTTATGCCATATGATTTATAATTCTTCAGAAACTAGTCATCTATAGAAATAAATAGTGGGATATTAATCTGCATCACCAAGAATTAGCATATTGGTAATTAATTTAGTCTTCTAAGGCAAGCATTGCATGGAAAAATGCCTTTTCAACTTTTCTTCTTCATTTCCCTTTTTGTTAATTTATTTATCATGATGCATCACATTTATTTCTAATATAATTTTATAATCATTTATTTTCTGAAAATCAATATAGGTTTTAGTAAAAATTTTAACTCCATTAAACTCTTACGTGACAGATAAACATCAGTGCCAAACAACTAATGATAGATTATTTCATAAATTATTGTGGAATGAAGACTTTAAAATCCAATTTTCCAATAGTCTTTAAAATGAACTCAGAAACACAATCTGGAAATGCAAATCAGTCATACAGCTGTTTCTTACTAATTCATATAATTTTCTATTTTATACAGAATGAGTAAATCAATACCCTTTGCCGTTGGTTCTTCATCCTCTTTTATCTTTTTCGTGTTTTCAGTTCTTTTCATACTCTAAGACATGGGTCTCCTTTACTTAAATAAACAAAATCTTTCATTTATTTTTATGTTTCTGACATCTCAAGAAAATTAAATGGTCTATATTTTTGGTTTCCATTGGCATAATGCTCGTTCCCTCTTCGATGTATTCACATCTAAATTTTTTATACTTACTCATCCATTCAACCATGATTTTTGAATGCCTATTCTAGACCTTGAAGCAAGAGCTAAGAAAGCCATACAAGTTTCTGTCTCATAAAGTTTACTCTCTATAGAGTGGGAGAGAAAGTATAAAAGAAAACAAATGAAAAACTATGATGTATAAGTATTAGAGAGGTTAGAGTTGGGGTTAGAACAAATGATGGGGCACTGTTTTACACAGCTTCAAGTCAATTTGTCCGTAATCAGTGCATTAAAAGAAAATAAAAAATAAGTTCCCTGGCCAGGCACAGTGGTACATGTGTGTAATCCTAGTGTCTCAGGAGGCTGGGGCAGGAGGATCACAAGTTCAAAGCCAGCCCCAGCAACTTAGTGAGGCTCCAAGCAACTTAGTGAGACCCTGTTAAAAAACAAAATAATTTAAAAAGGGGCTGGAACATGGCTCAGTGGCTAAGTGCCCCTGGGTTCAATCCCTGGCATCCCCAATAAAAAAGATAATAAGTTCCATGATCTATCTATTTCCAGTAGAAAATTCACCAAATTTTATGTGTGTGTATGGTGTATATGTGTGTGTGTGTGTATGTGTGTGTGTGTGTGTGTATATATATATATACGTATGTGTATATATCTGTATGTTTATATGTATGTATATATAAATCTGGTCATGTGGCGCAAAAAATGTATTTAGGCAAATTTGTTTAGGCAGAGTAACTTTCTAAAGATCAGCCATTTTATATAAGGTGAGCAAGAGAGCCCTCTCTCAGGAGGCAACTTTGAGCAGACACTTCTGCAATAAAATGGAACAAGCTTTGGGAATGTAAGTGGTTAGCTTATTCAGAGGAATCCAAGGCTATCAAAGAATTTTAAACATTAGAGAAATATGACCCATTATACATTTTAATGAAACACAGTGGCTGCTGTGTGGAAAACAGACTGTTGGGGAAGGGCCATACGTATGCAGTAATAAAAGAACTTGCTATTGTTTGGTGAGTGTGTAGGCCAAAGTGACAAATGAATAACTCCAAATCCTGGGCCTTAGCAGCTGGATACACACAGCAGCACCATTAACAAAGACAGTAAGACTATGTATAAAGGTACATGTTTATATGTGGTGGGGGTTGGAAATTAAAAGTTCTATTTTGGGCATGTCAAGATTAAAATGTCAATTACAATCTCAAGTAAAGTGAGTATAAGTATAGAGTTAGGTAAAATAATTCAGGTCACAAGGAAAGAGCTGAGGCTGGTGATACAAATCAGAGTGATTAACATGAAAGATAAAGTCATGGTACTGGATAAAATAACCTAAGGGCAGAAGATAGGTAAGAATAGAGATAATCAGAAAAATAAAAGTTATTAGTGAGAAGAGAGTAAGAAGCCAGAGATCTTAAAAAAAAAAAAAAATCAGTAAAGTAGTACTCTAGAGATCAAGGGAAGAAAATGACTCAAGTACAAGAAAGTAATCCATCATGTCAAATGCTATTAAGAGGTCAACTCAGATGAAGAGTAACAACAACTAACCATTGGAATTGACAGGAGAGAGGCTCTCAAGGACCTTGATAAGAGCTGTTTCAGCAGAACATAAGCACTAAAGAGAACAAGAATTGAGACAACCTATAGACAACTTTTTACAAATGCTGACTATAATAGAATCAGAGATCCAAGGTAGACACTGGAGGGGAATAGGAAGCCAAATCCTTTTGTTTTGATGAGGAAGAAGAATTTAATGAGTATTCAAAGAGTAAAAAATTGCTGACTGAGCACGGTAATGGGAATTTTAGGAGGATATTCCTTGAATAAGCAAAAGGATTTAATCTTGGGCACTCATAGAAATCAGAATATTGAATATTTTAATGGATGCTAAAGTACCCAGAATGACCACAAGAAAATGTGAAGAGAAAGAGAGTAAATCAGAAAAGAAGAGGTTGGCTTGCTAAAGGAACATGATCAGAAGTATGGCAGAAGATGGCACTGAAGGCTGGCAGGCAGTCAAACTTCTGGTATGCACGGGGATTTTTGAGGAGAATGATGAGATTTTTGTAGATCAAAGAGCACATTTCCCCACCCACAGAGGACATGTGTTAGTTTCTTGCTGCTATAACAAAGTGCTGCAAATTTGGTGGTTTCAACAATGGGAATTAGAAATAGTTCTGGATGTAGAAGTCCAAATTCACTAACTCCATGCTAAAATCCAAGTGTGGGCTGGGTCCACACCTCCCTCTGGAGGCTCTTGAGGAGAAACTTTTTCTTTGCTCTTCCAGCTTTGTGTGGCTGCTTGCATTCCCTGGCATTCTTGGATTGTGGTCATATCACTCCAGGAATTATAATTTCAAAAAGAGCCATCTGGCCTGTCTTTCCTCACATGCACCAAATCTTTCAAGCATATAGGCTGTAAAACAATCTTCATCACTAGAGACTATTAATTGGGGTGCAATAAACTTGAGTAAACAAATGCCAAAGTAACCCTTAAATGTAACTTATATACTTCCCTTCATATATCCAGCTCTCATTACCATCCCTAGAGTTTACTACCTTAATCCAGGATATCTAGTTTTCCTATCCTTCCTTCACAAATGTATTATTCTTTGTCCAAAATGCATAAAAGCATCATGCTTTGGTCATTTTTTTCAGACTTCACTTTCTTGTTCAGATACCCATGTGTTTGTAAAATTAATAAAAGTTTCATGCTTTTTTCTTGCTAATCATCTCCTGTATTAATTGGAATCCTAGATCAAACCAAAGAGCTCACATAAAAACTAAGAGTGCAGTTTTGGGATCTAGAAGGGATCTCTCTATTACAAGAAAAAGTTCTCTGTGTGTTGTGTTGTAGTGCACTCAGCTGAGCAACGTCTATTATTGTAATTACATACTGAAAAATGTGCAATCTTTAAGAAACAAAGATATCATATAAATATTCTTTATCATAAAACACACTGTTGAAAAGCAAAAAAAATACTCTTACCCTTCTATTAGTTTCTCCTACCAAAAAATGTCTGTGCCAGAAGAGAACACAAGAGAAAAATGTACAAAATTTTAGTTAGAAAATGAAGGTGAAATTATTTTCAGAGAATAGCTTGATAATATGTGGAATGTTGCTGCTGAAGTCACATCAACTCCATTAGAGAACTGTGGAAGATAGGCAGGAAGAGAGAGAGCTGCTGATTAATTCAGATAAGAGGTTGTACTGAGCCCCCGACACAGCTCTGAGGTTTCTGCCAACCTCTTCCTTAGCAATTGCATGACTTCTTCTCCAGGCTTAGACTCCACTACTTACTCAAGCTTCTAAATCTGGTGTCTCCGATTTTTCTACATCCTCTGTTTACTGAAAATATTATTTTTTCCATTCATTCCTCTACATTTTAGTCTAGACATTTAAAAGTCCTAGTTCTTTTTCCATGTTTTTGTATCCGAAATACAGCACAACTTTTACAATATCAAAGGAACCCCAAGCTAATGACTTCTACACTTACATATGTTACTTAGTAATCCTCAAAGGTTTTGATTTTATAATCCTTTACACTCTTAAAAATGTATTGAAAAACTTGAGTTTTTGTTACAGTTGGTTTCATTTGGACATATACATAATTCTTTCATAAAAAATCAATAATACCTATAAATATGCATTTATTCTATTAAGATAATCACAATAAACATAATTATATTAGAATACTTTTTTGTAAATAATTATATTTTTCAAAACAAAAGCTAGTGTGAAGAGCACTATTGTTTCCATCCTTGTAAATTTCATTAAAGTCTTTCTCAATGGGAAAGGGCTAGATTCTCATATCTATATCTGGTCACAACCTGTTAAAGTATATGTTTTGGTCGAGGAATATGAAAAAAATTCAGCTTTACACAGATGAACAGTTGAGAAAAACAGAGATATTTAGTGGTCTCTCCACATCTTTGGTAACATTCTTTGATTTTTTTCCAAGAATTGACAAGGGATTGTTTCTTCAAGTTTAGTTACAATATGGAATATGAAAGTTTATCAGTGAACTTCTCAAACTCTGTTAATTGGTCGTTCTTCCACTATGAATGGTTCTTCTACCCAGGCAAGATTTTGTAATTCATACATTGACATTTGAAGAATATTGGTTTACAGGTTATGCAGATTTCCCCAAAGATGACACATTTCATCACTTTTTAAAGTATTAAGAATCTGTCAAAGTCATAGTGATGGATATAAATTTTCTAAGTATCCAATCTTGAAAGCTCAAATGTTATTGCTATGGTTAAGATAAATGGCTCTGAAAGTTCTGTGTTAAAGGCTTGTCCCTGTTAGTGGCACTATCGGGAGGTGCTATGGACCTTTAGAAGGATAGTTCTAGGAGGTGTTTAGGCCATTGGGTGTCTGCACCTGAAGGGTATTACAGGATTCCGGCCCCTTTCCCTCTCTCCCTTTTGCTTTCTGGATAATGAGGTGAGTGGTTTTTCCCTGCCACATGCCCCCACCACAGTTCTAAAACGTGGGGTCAATTGATCAGAAACTGAAACCTCTAAAACTAAGAGCCAAAATGAACATTTCCTCTTTATAAGTTAATCATCTTGGGTATTTCATTACTGTGTTAGAAAACTGACTAATACAGCTCTCCTTGGAAAAAACAAATGCAGTAAACTGTTTCTCTTAAAGTTACAGAAACTTTGGAAAATGTCTGCTAAATACCCAAATCTAAATCACCAAGGCATGCCCATCAGTTTGTTATTGTTGTTGTTCTTATTGTTTGTTTGTTTTAATAGCACTGAAGGGAACTGTGGCTGGTTCAGCTCCTATATAAGACAACTGCTAAGGAGCCTTTCATTGAGAGAGTCATTTTGATATGCAGAAGACATGTTTTGTGCATACTTCTCATTTTGTAACACAGAATATGAAAAATATGTGCATATGTAATTCAGGGTTTATACTTAACAAAAGGAATAAAGTATAGTGTTCATCAGGACATTCCTAAATAAAACTGGCTTTTTTTGAAAATTTATTTATTTATTCTATTTAGGTTTACATAATAGCAGAGTGCATTTTGATTCATTGTACACAGATGGAGAACAACTTTTCATTTCTCTGGTTGTATGTGATGTAGAATCACAACATACATGCAGTCATACATATAGCTAGGGCTATGGTGTCTACCATATCCCACCATATTTACTGTCCCCCTGCCTCCTCCCCCTCCCACCCCTGTGCCCAGAGTTCCTTCTTTCTTCCTGTGTCCTCCCCCACATTATGGATCATCATCCACTTATCAAAGAGAACATTCTGCATTTGGTTTTCTGAGATTGGTTTATTACACTTAGCATGATATTCTCCAACTCCATCCATTTACCTGCAAATGCCATAAATTTGTTCTCTTTTATTGCTGAGTAATATTCAATTGTGTATATATACCACAGTTTCTTTATCCATTCATCTGTCGAAGGGCTTTTTAAAAATGTAGATGTAAAACATACAATGATTGCTGGTACAGTATGATACCACTGATTTAATTTGTGTTAAAGTCCCCATAGTTCTGCTCTCCATTGCTTTTGCCCTATCAAAGCAAAAGTCAATGCAGAGAAAAAGGCAAATAATGACTTAATTGTATTATTAAAATAGTTTCATATCCCAGCACCCCAGAAAGGTCTCCAGAACTTTGAGAACTATTGTTGAAGCAAACATTTTCACCTAAGATCCATTATTTTTCAAAGCATCAACATATCAAATTGGATTTTTTTGACAATTATTTCTTTCTATTGTCTCTGTACCTTTCTGATTTCCTTATTTTATATATTAGGATCAATCTTCTAGGCATAAAGATGCACAGTCTTAAACTTTTCAGTTCTAGTCACTCATCAATAACTGTACTTAAAACTTTTTTTAATCTTTTCAGTGTTGGATTTTTCTCTAAAATCTATCTCATCTAGCCTATAATATTAACAAAGCTCCCACTGGGTTCTAAGCCCAGTTTTCTTCATTCTTATATTGAGCATTCTAAATGTTTTCATACTTCTCATACATTTATTTATTTAAATACAATGTGCACTCCCAGACCCAATCCAAACCTCATGTACTTAAATAAACCAACCAACTTTATTTGCATTATGGTGTCTCCAAAACATCCCTAAAAACATATCCAGATGCTAGCAATGTCATTTTAATTAAGAGGCACATGGAATTCTAAATCGAAATGAATTAGTTGGACTGATCATTCCTTTGACTCTATGACAACTAACCTCAATCTTTTTTTCATAATTATCTCTATACGATACATAAAAATACAAAAGGAAATGGTCTCTACTTGAATCTCCTAACATCCTTTAAATAGCTATATTAGTTTTTCATTGTCATATTTAATTATATATTTTGTTATGCCAGTTCACCAAAACTCATTGATCACATTTATAATTCTAAGAATTATTATTAATTTTCACACTCTTCTTAAGACCAGAAGATTTTGGTGGGTTTTTCCCCCCAAGAACAATATATTAATGTGCATCATAGACTTATATATCTTCTTCATCTCATGGTTGTTGGAATATTTTCCTACAGTATAGTGTTAAAAATATGTCTGATTCTATTAGCTGTATAGTAATGGCTAAGGTATTGCATTAAAAAACCCAGGAATATTTTCTAAGTCATTATACAAATGCATGCTGAAGTTTAATATTGATGAGTTCTATCAACCATATGGTCTAACATAAGGGAACTGAAAAACTGATTTCAACTCTATTCTGGAAACTCTTGAATTGTGAACATCCTGATCCCTGTCCTCCAGATCTGCCGGATCACATTGCCAAATGTCATGTGTGAGTGCCTTCTTCCTTACAGACCAGCAAACAGAGAAATAAATGAATTGAAAGTTTTCACTCCAAAGTTACAGACAGTTTAATAAATATACTGTTTCTATCTTGACAGAGAGAAACTCCTTTAGAAGGTAGGCAATCTTTTAGACCATTACATTTTTTCCAAATAGCAGGAGGAAAAATTGCAATACTTTCTGATAACTGAAATGGGTTATAAAGCACAAAATCAATCAGACCAAGAAGAGTTCGTTTTACTACAACATCCATTCCTGCTTTCATAGCTGTTATCAGAAAATACTCCAACAGTAACACAGTCAAAAGTAGAAAGAATAGGGTGTCACAATTATGTGATTGAGCTATAAGATGCTAACAGTCCTTTCACTAGAAATATAAATTTTAAAATAAAAGTGTTCCGAAGGTAAATTTTATAGGAATCCAGATTTCAAATAATTATGATTTTAAAGACATGAAATACAGATTTCTTATGAACATCTACCAATGCAAAAGAAATTGCTTTCATTATTTGCAAATTTTTTAAATAAGAGTTTAAAACCATATTACCACAATTTTGCAGAGCAAGGACAAAGTGTTTGAGATATTAGTGTATTAGAAATGGAAAACAATTTGACAGATAAACTAATTTATCTCCCAAATGCCCCCATAACCAGCTCAGGGACTTGAAGTTCTCTTCTATTAAAAGCAAATACAAACAAAATTTCCAAATTAAAAACCTCTCTCAGTGCCCCACTGCCATGTTGATACAGTCAAAACTTAGTGGCTTTGTAGCTAATGTACCAAATTACACAAAACTAGAGTTAAAATCCTTTTTTTTTTAATTTGTTTTCTTGGAAATTGCTATTAGCTCACATTTGAATATCATTAAAAAGTAGAAAGTATCATTTAGGAAAGGACTAATCGATGTTGAGCGTTAATGTAACCACTCCATCATAATTCCTATGCACAGCACTCCTACTTTTGATTTCTATTTTCTTTCATTTTATAAGAATTATCCATGATGCTTCTTCCATTATTTTCACAATGGATTCCAACGCATTCATCAACATTATTTATTTCAAGAGCTTTTCCACTTTGTTCATGATTTAGACCCTACTTGCTATTTCTCCACTTCACTTTATTTTCTATTTTCAATTTTCATGCAGATTCCACTTTCACACAATGTGACCTGCAAGCTGTTCCCTACCCATATAAAGGGCAAACATTCAGACTGTGCTCTGGAATCCATCACCAGCCTCACAGAGTAGTGGGTCCTGGGCCTGCCCCACCTGAACCTCATGAGGTAAGTGTCAGCCCACTTACCACTCTAGCCATGTTCAACAGCAGCTTCTTTAAAAGACTATTCTCTAGATGAAGCTTAAAGCAAGCTTGGTAGTTTAAATAAATTTGCATATACCTCCACATAATTTGTGGTAGTGTTTTTGAAAGCCTTAGTATAGTGAAGAAAATCTATAGTTATACTCAAAGCATGGATCCTGTTTTAATGTTCAGAATGATCAAGTTATTTAGTTGTATTTATAGTTCTTTAGGGAGGGTATGAAAGAAAAAACACTTGGTAAAGTTTCATTAATGACATTTTAGTAGAAATTTTATATAATTTCATACAGTTAAATTCCTGCGTATCATATAGATTCCAAGAAATATTAAAAACTAGCCTTCTTATTTTTGTGTCTAAATATATTCACAATATGCACTAATCTGCAGTGACAGATATGACCCAATATTAGGCATCAGTAACAAAGCCAAATGCTCACACTGCCTGTAGCAAAGTCTCTTAAATACTAGTATCTATGAGTTACTTTAGGTTTCTGAATCACATCAGGGTATTTCATTTAAGTAGGTCTGAGGCAAGGCCCATTCATCTGCCTTTTTAAGCATGGGAAATCCTGGGCCTGGCATTTTTAAAAGTCTAAACATCGTAGAGACAAATAAATGGTATCATTTCTAAGGTGAGACCCAGCCTCTTTTTCCACTTTCATTTTCTACACTGTTTTCTCTCTCCCTCTAGATCTCTTTACAGATACTCCTGCAGCATCTACCACACAGGAAGTTGATGCTCCAAACACAGGCACATGATATTGTCTTGTTTACTCAAGCCTTCACGGATTCCTTTCCTTCTTCTACCTTTTCTACTTGGAACACTTATCCTCATCCTTAAGAGCAAATTCCATCTGAAGCAGTTTCTCCACAATCAGACTGTTCATTATTTAACTGGTCCTTCCTATCCATAGGTTGGTTCCACATTCATGGGTTCAAGCAAATGTGGGTGAAAATATTTGGAAGAAACTTATAAACTAAAACATTGAACTAAACATGTACAGACTTATTTTCTTGTCATTTTTTCCTGAACAACACGGTATGACAAGTATTTACAGTGAATTCAAGTACATGGGAGGATGTACATGAGGATATGCAAATACTATGTCATTTTATATAAAGTACATACAGACTTTATATAAAAGGACTTTATGTAAGAAAGTGTGAGCCCAGAAGACTGAAGCACTAGAAATACCAAACTGACACACCAGAGACAGTATACTCCATTGTCTGTGCCTTATTTCCAGTTCTGGCTTTGCTGCCTGCTCCCTGGAGTTTGGGCAAATTATTTAACTTTTCTGTGTTCCTGTCCGTTCTTTATAAAATAGCAATAATAATACTTTCTATTTCATAGATTTAATATTAAGATGAAATCTGTTAATCTTTTTAAGGGACTTTAATCAGTACCCATAAGATAGCATACTACTTTTTCTTAATGATACAAAAAGAATTAAAAGTCTTCAATGAAATGCTTCATCTGCAATTTTCTTTCCTGTACTATGTACATAAATCATATTTACACTTTATAATTATAGGTTCACATGACTAATTGCCAGAAGCCACCGGTGAAATGTGCGTGGACCAGATCAGCATTGAAGCCATTGAGTGGGAAGACCTGGTATCTGGGAACTACAGAGGCACTCCTGCTGGTGAGATGACCAAATACATGTGAACTCCCACCCAGCTCTGCCAAAAAGCCTTGCAACATCGGAAATGGGTGTGACCTATTAAGAGTCAAATGGCCTGCCTACCCCTACCTATATCCTGTTTTTCCTGAAGAAGCAAGCACTGAGACAAGACTCTTCCTACACTGAAACCTTACACCTACTAATCCCCTTTGATCTGTACTGCTAGAAATAAAGCAAGCGTGGGCTCCATCTTTGTTAGAAGCTGCACCTGTCTGGTCAGGTGGGCCCGTTGCTGCCCCCACTTTGAAACTATATTTCTGTGTCCTATGGTTATTTCGTAGTACTATTTTCTTAGCTGTTATTTCTCAGCCAGCCCATCCCTCTGGAGAGGAACCCTTTCCCTTACCACACAGGACGTGTGCAAGAGCTAATGAAAGTATTCTTTAGAGATTTACATACTCTGTGGAATTAAATGATTGTATAACTTAATATGATATGCTTTTATTTTTTACGAAGTAGTCCTCATACTTGTCTCATGATTGGAAGGAATAAAAATGAAGAATTTTGATTGTAGCCTCTAATATAAGAAAAAAGTTAAACTTGTTTCTTTGGTACCTGCCAGGGGAGATGCAGAAGGACTTGTCACTTAGCACACAAACACTTCCCTCTTTGAAACTGTCCAAGCAGGGGGGAGTGCTCTCAGAGGGAGCACTCAATAAATTACATCATTACCCTTTGTTCACTTTGCAACCTTTCTCACTCAGCTGTGAGCTTCTTGGAGGCAGAAATAATGGTGTTCTCAGAACTTACTGCAATGCTGGCCCTAAGCAAGCACTTTGCACAGGTTTGTTTAGCTTATGTGCTCTGTTCTTGCATCTCTGTTACTGCCAGTGCTGATACCCAATGGGACGTCAAACCACAGACTTGCTATATCCCATCAGAGCAGAGGACCTGAGGAGGAGGGAAGACTTTTGGAAAGTTTTTAGTATTTTATTTTCTTTCTCAAAAAAAAAAAAAAAAAGATTAAAATGCCAAAGGAAAAACCAAAATTATCTAACTTCTTTTGACATAGTTTAACGCAGTATTGCCTTTAATTGTCTATGGGAAGGTAACAAACATTTTTTGCTCAGAGTGTCTATAAAAAATTCTGAATCCTTCTTGAGTCCCTCCCTCTGTCATTAGTAGACAAACAAAACTATGCTTACATCGCCTTCCTTTTTGGTAAACACTTGCCTCCTCCTTTAATTGGGCTATCTCCTAATCCATTCAAGCATCACTTCTTCCAAACCCCTCCTCAAGCTGAGTTCCTCTGTCTCCATGCTATTCAGTATTCTCTCACACTTGACCTCAGCATTCTTCAGTTCATGCCTCCCACCCCCAACTGAACTCTAAGCATTCAGAAAACAGATTCTAAATTTTATTCATCTGAAACCTCCAGTATTTTCTAGGGTGCTTGACACAATATTTCACAAAAAAGATTTGCTGAATTAATGATTTATTCAGGCCAGTTGTATATTTTTCTTTCTTCTTTAATGTAAACATTCTCCCTTATTTTGTTATCTACGTGGGTGACTTTTTCAAAAAGCCAGTCTACTATATTCCTAATTTAAATGGGCATTTGAATATTTTTTGGTAACTTCTTTGT
This sequence comes from Geosciurus inauris, assembly GCA_004024805.1. NCBI lineage: Eukaryota > Metazoa > Chordata > Mammalia > Rodentia > Sciuridae > Geosciurus > Geosciurus inauris. Next base: position 101,218 of record PVHX01000034.1, read on the forward strand.
AGGAAAAAAGGTGAGCTCATTTTTAGAGTATGACTGACTATTATATACTACAGGATCATGTTTTTTTTTTTGATAACCACCATATTATATTAAAAATTATATGGAAATATGGAAAGAAGAAAGGAAAGCAAAAAAAGGAAAGAGGGAATGATATGAGAAAAGGGAAAGAAAAGGGAGGAAAATATATAAACCTTAAGTTCTTTGGGGAAATAAAATAATGTTTTTATAATTTTAAGATGTGGGTTATCCATCTCTATTTCAATACACAATTAGAAATTTCCAGCAAAATATAAAATAAGCATAAATATACAGAAATTTCTATGGCATACTGAACTAATTTACTCCTTTGTTTCAATCTTCAGCTCATTTGATAATAAGTTGCAACTGATAGTACTATATCAGGTCAAAGGTAGGAAAACCACTAGAGTTGATGGTTTAAGTTCCAGTCTGAGTCAGAGTCAGAAGGCAGAAAATAATGTCTCAGCTCAAAGACAACCAGACTAAGCAAAAGAATTCTTTCTTATTCAGTTGTTCATTCTATTCAGGCCTTCAATGAACTGGATGAGACCCACCTACATTGGAAAAGCAGTCAATCACCTTAAGAACATCTTCACAGAATGCCAAGAAATAATGTTAAACCAAATATCTAGGCTCCCTATGGCACAGGCTAGTTGGCACATAAAATTGACCATTATACCCATATAACCCCAAATACTTGGAAACTTGGGAATCTTCAGTTCTCTTTTCATACAGTTCAAGTTCAGTGATATTTGTTAAGTTTTTTGGTCATAAAATTAAAGAGACAACACTTACAATAATTAATTAAAGATGACACTCTCTGGCTTGTGCTCTAAGCAGAGAAATTTTATAGTCTAAGACATCTGCCTAGTAGATTACAGACTTTATTTTGTTGTTTCAAAGTTGATGAAAGAAGGGGAAGACAAAAATAAAAATAAATGCTATTGTAGTGATGACATACGGCTTCTTTGGGCTGTCATGAGAATATCAACACCCACTTCTATCTTCAATCAACAAATAATAATTAAATATCTTCTATCAGCAATAGTTAAATCCTCTTCGATCAAGGAGTGTTATGGAGAGACGTCAAAGTAAAAATTAAATAAATCGATAAAAAAGCACTGATGAGGAGTAGAGGGTACCCTCTCTGGGGAGGTGTTTCCTGCACTAATTTATCAGGACAAGAGCTTCTACTACCATCCTCAGGAGCTCACTCCCAGAAGGAGCTCTTGCTCCACCTCTTCATAAGGGTGGAAAAGATCTGCATCCTCTGAACTGTTTATAATATGTTCTCCCAAGAGGCACCATAACTCATTCCAAGAAGCACAATGTGAACGACTGGAACATATTTGATCATTTTGGTTATTACATAAGTTCAGAACAGATAATCAATAACAAGATAATATTTAGTCACTTGAATAAACCAAATTCTTTTGAAAATGAGAAAGTGTGAAAAAATATAGATTTCCTTTTGATTAAATATATTATACCCTTAAATGCAGAATTATTCAAGTCTCAAGGCTATTCCATCACCTAGCATGAACTCTAAAATACATTGTTAAAGTTAACTATGACCATGTAGCCATGAAACTAGTAAGACACGAACTAAGTGAAAAGCAAGCTAAATAAAAAATGAGTCCTTAGGCTTATTTTCATTATATCAACCTAGGCAAATATTGCCCAAGTTAATCAACTTAATTAGGGTTAACTTGTGTTCAATGCACTAATTATACCTACATATCAAAAGCAAAACTCATAGAGATGTCTAAATTAAATCTAATTATCCTTTGTGATCCCTTCCTGGGATTTAATTGCTTGCCAATGTCAAACATGAAAAATAATACCCAAAGATATGAACAATAGCTGTCATAATAGTTGGCTTTCTGTATGCTTTTGCTATAGGAAACTAAAGGAGGATTACAATATTTTGGAGGTGGAGGAATCCTATCAGTTTCTTTAAAGAAGAAAATATTTTGGCAATTTCATGCCAAGCTATTTCATTTTTCAAAACTGTCTGCAGTCAATGAGAGATAATCATGCTGAAGTTGTTCTCAGGAACTAAAAAAGTCTCAGAAATTATTTCATATTCCAGTTACACTGCACAGTTCAAGCCACACCCTCACATGGGCATGACCTCAGCAACAGACAAAAATGAGGTTCTGAGCATTCCAAGTTATTGACTGGAGGAGATCCAAGGGCAAAATGCAGTGATTGGTAGTAAGTGTCTGGAGATGCTGCAGCCACTGATGTTTCTAGTTGAAAATCATCTTTTTATGCTTTTTAATAGAATAGAGCATGTCCACAGTAAGATTTGCTTTGCTTTAATCTTCCAACATGAACTCCTCTTCTGATTTTTATCTCCCACACCTACCTAATCCCATGCTAACATTAAAGTTGTCTTTGACTCTTTCTCCTGGTTCATATCATTTTGTCAGATTTTATTACTTTTGTTTTTACATTGTGCTTGCCAGTATGGTCTCTACATCCATGCCTTTGATTATTGCAATAGACTCAACACTGAACTCTCTCCTAAATCTAATTCCAACAAAATATTAATACATTTATAATCTCCAAACACTGGTATGTGCATTCACTCCTAAAAATACAGAAAGTTCTCTATTGCCAGAGAGTAAAACAAAATGATATGCTGGCATTTAAAGCTTTGTATCAGGGGCTGCACTGTACTGCCATTCAAGTGTCAACTTGAGTTTCTACTTCTTTTGATAACACTCTTCACAGTCTTCCAAAACCTAGCTCACATCTCAATTCTCCCTGGAAACTCACTGTAGTCACCCTATAGTGATCCTTCCTTCACTCTGGATGCACTCAGTGCCCAACAAAACAACTGATATACATGATATTTTGAGATCTTAACAAGGCAGGCTTAGGATGAATTACTGATAAAATTAGAATTCATATTTTCAAAAGACTCATTACTCATTACTCACAAGCATCTACTGGAGATTCACCTTCTAACACACACCCATACAAATACATCTTTTGCTATCAAATGGGTTTAGGGTCATTACAGATTTTTGAGCCTTCAGTAAAGATGAGACTTTGGTGAGGCTTTAGTTGTAATTTTGATGGAAACACTGCTCTACAGATATTTTATATCAGAATCCAGAAACAATGAACAACCTCCTTCTTTGACTTAACTTACCTCTTATAAAAATCACATTTTTTATTGTTTTTGATGTATCTTTCTCCTACTTTCTGAGCTGTTAACATCCAACTAAAGTACTACTAATTTTTCCCTGACTCTTTAAGTTATGGATATAATGAAATTTGTCTTAGCAAATCAGTAGAGGACGAATGTTGACTAATAAGAATGGCTACTGAAATCTTTATTCTGGTTGAATACTCCACTGTATATTAATGCCTGTTCTCTATTGCCTGATTGTAACTAAAAGTTTCACAATCCTATTGTGGAGTGAGTTCTCTGATTTGTCTAGAAATTGAGATCATATCATAACTCACTTCACCTTGCTCCTGCAACAAATGGCTTGCACAGTGTAGTCCTTCTTCAGAAACAAACACATTCTAAAGATGATACTGGAACCATATTTCACAGTCTTTTCTTATATGTATTCCAAGCACAGCTGTCGAGTTTCCTAATGCATTTGTAATTACTATGCAGGATTGCACAATATTATTTCTTTTATTTAAGCACTATCATTTGAAAGTACTCCTCTGTTAGGCCTTGTAAAGTCAATGGTGTATTAAGTAGTTAATCAATGTGTGCTATTTTACCCTGATGCCTATTTTCATTTTATAAAAATGGATTGGTTGAATTCTCCTTGTTAGAAAATGCCACTGCAATTTCTTCATTCATTTACAAAGATATAGAATAGTGATAAAGGTATATTTGTTAAACATTTCCTATTTTATTACTTATATTTGGAGTTGTTGGGATATTAAATGTTTTCCCATAAACAATAAGATAATGATTAGCAAGAGCTAACTGGATTTTTAAATCATTACTATGACCTGGAATTATTTTTATTTTTAACAAGAATAATTCATTCCCCTGGCATTCCTGTATCTTTCTTTCTGAGAGAATGTATACAAAAAGAGGTAGAATTCCAAGATTATTCTTCAAAATCTTAATCATAATAAAATATTATAATTAAATAGCAGATAAGATAAAGCCAAATACTCCAATAATTTTAATACATGCATTTGAGAATTTAGGGTAAGAAGGAGCAGCATACCAAAAAAAATCAATTTAGTTGGTAAGAAAACAAGTTCATTGGGATGAAATGGCTTGCATTAATTTCCCTTCATTTCAATCCTATGTGCTGTTTTCTGATATGGTAGCTTCTATGTGAAACAGGAGATGGTATATGCTTATCTATACCAGAACCAAGCTCTTGAGAAGAAAACCACAGCTTGATGTAGCCTCTATTCCTCTCTGTGCAGTGTTCAAATTGCACTGCTGTACATGGTGAACTGTGTGATTCATAAGTGGCAGAGTCTAGATTCAGATGTGGATCTGTGTTATAAAGGAATAAAGAAGATAGGATGCATTTGCTCTAATATCTAAATATCATCTTTCTATTGACTATTATAAAAAGTAGAAGCCATCCCAGATCATTTAATAAGTCCATCAAATATTAATAATAAACCTAACAAAAACAGTGTTACAAAAGAGAAGAAAATGGAACAAAGAGGAAAATACATTCTTCACTGAGTTCCACAGCCTCAGCTGTAGCAGCCTATGCTGGGGCAGTGCAGTGCCTTATTCAGGGCTCTGGAGCTTCTGGCTCCTTATGCATCACAGCCATGAATTCTATGGAGCAGACTTATAGCACACCAGAACCAGCTGGACCTCATGGGGCTCACTGACCATATGCCACTATGTGCAGGTCCTGGAAGTTCTCTCCATGGAACTGTACCTAGAGCTACAGAACATGGTAGAGAAAGAAGCTAATCTGTTAGAGCTGAAAACATTGTGAGTCTAAAATGCATGTAGTATACCTAAACTACCAAGCATCACAACTTAGCTATACAGTACACTGTAGAGGGTTTGATATTCTCCTTAGAATCTCAGGGCTGGCTGGCAAATGTAGCTTTTCTACTGCTATACCCACGTGGCTACATACCCCAGCCCATGGAAAGGTCAAATTTGGAAATTTGAAGTATGGTGTCTACTGAATGTGCATAGCTTTAACATCAGTGCGAAGTCAAAATCATAACACAAGTCTTCATGAATCATTGACCCTCTGTATATGTGTACACATACACATTGAAAAGGTCCATGTGCATCTACACCACAGTCAAGCACTAGCACATATATTAGCAATCATTTACTTGGAGTTCATATAGTTAACCCATTACTAGAGCCCCATAATAGAAAATAAGAAATAATTGAGAGCAAATATTTATTCCAGGAGGCAAAGATTATTAAATTAAAAGAAGTTTAAGGGCTGGGATTGTGGCTCAGCAGTAGAGCGCTTGCCTCACATGCGTGAGGCACTGGGTTCAATCCTCAGCACCACATAAAAATAAATAAAATAAAGATATTGTGTCCATCTACAACTTAAAAGAAAACAAGTTTAATATCACAATCCACAATTTCAATCACCTACAAATGTCCCATAATAGTGATAAACCATTACCATTAACCATCATTAACAATAGGTATAAAAATACATTTGATAATAAATTCTGCCATTGTAAGTTATTAAAACTCTAATAAAATAGCAATAGAAGAATTGTACCTCAGTATGAGACTGTTTCTCAAAACAAACAGCAAACATAATTCCAAATGATGAAATGCTAAAATAATAGTGTCCATCACTTCCATTTGCATTAAAAATTTGTTTTGAATACTTTAGTCAAGTGAATTGGAAATGAAAAAATAACATATGTGACTTTTCACATAAAAAACTGCCAGAAGCTATATGGAAAGTAAGTTGGAAATTTGGTAGAAATAAGTTAAAGAAAGAAATCGCTAGCATTTTTCTAATTTATAGGAAACCTAACATATAGCCTAACCATCTGAAAATAAAAAATTAAGAAATACACTATGCACATGTTTATAAAATGCTAAAATCTCACAATTAGTGAGATATATTGGTTTTGCTTAAAAATTATACTTGTTTATTTAGATAAAATATAAATATAAATAAATGAAAAGACATGATTACATAAAAACATTTAACACCATAAAATATCATTTCTTCTAAAATTAATGTATTTATTGAATGCAATCTCAATTAAAACTGTTTGATTTTAATTCAGATCTACAAATGGCCTCCCAAAAGACAAAAAAGACAAACACTGAATGGGGCTAGGTTCTAGGTATGAAAATACTATACAGAATACAAGCTATATGGTACTATTGCCAGAACACTAGATTAATAAATCAGAGAAAAGTAACTAAATTAGTAGAAATATTATCCATATTTAAAGATATTTTAATAGCAATTCCTCACTGTTTGCAATTATAGAAGCTGGAGTTCTAGCCCTGGTATGTCAAAAACTCATAGTATTTACATTTTTTCCAATATAGTCTTCTGAGACTATATTGGAAACTATATTGCCTATATAGTCTTCTGAGACTATATTGGAGACTATATTGCCTTTTCAGAGGCAATATTCCAAATCCCCTTAAGGTTGCCACATTGTTATGCGCATTCTGCTTAAATAATATTTAGGGAATGTGTGGAAGTTTCCATAATAAATTTAAAAACCCTTATATAGAAGATGGATTCAAAAAGTTTTCTAGATATGGAAAACAAGAAGGCACATCTTAGATTAATAAAAGTTTTCAGAAAATGGAATAGTTTCTCTGCAAAAATAGTGAGTACCCTGTTAAAGGAATCATTTAACAACTGATCTGAGATAGTGGAGAGATTAGAGGACAAGATAATATCAAAATTCCTTCCCACTTTGAGATCTGCTGACAAGTTTAGTTTTAAGACAATGATAGCATAAATTAACTCTATTACACTCAATATTTGGGTGACAATAAGCTTACATGTAAGTGCATAGAAAACATGGACTCAAATGACTATGTTTTCCTCTGTACCCTTTTCCACAGCTCATCTGTCTTAGTACTTGTAGTTCAACTTGCCCAGCCATTAATGTGGACAACCAGGCAGGTGAATCCAACACAAAAAGACTTTCAAATTCCACACAAGAGCTTGAAATAATTCTATTTAGCAATATGTCAAGCCTTCAAGGAACTGTAATGTCTATGTAATATTCATAACATGATACCTGGAACAAAATACTAAGTTAAAAAATGACCTAATTGCAGAACTGTGAGACACAGATAAGTTAAACTAAAGAAAAAATATTGAGAAGCCTTGAAAGCATTTTGTGGCATGAAGCAACTTAATTCATCCCAAATGTTATGCTACAGTAAGTTATATGATTCTGCCAGATGCTTCTCTTTAGAAGAATTTTATTATACCAAAGAGAGCAATTTCTTTTAATGAGAATATTTTTGAATAATATTTGTTCTTGAAACCACTGCTTTCTTTGTTTCATATCTAATGAGAATAATTTCCTTTGATTCATAGGCATTTTTATTCTTCTGCTGGTTCAATCAAAATACCAATTAACTACATGCATAATATGAGAATGAAGTGGGCACCTTCCAGCTCAGTTTCAGAAAATGTGCATCAATCATAGAAAGCATGTGATTTGCCTCACAGAGGATCTACAGGTTAAGGATTATAAACAAGACCTGTGGTTAATGTCCTAGTTTAGTATCACCTTTGCATAGGTAGCTAATGTAAAATTTGAACAGTGAAAAAAAATAAAAAGCCCTAAAGAATATGTGTCTCAGTCATTATGAACTGTAAACAATATACAGACCTTAATCTCAATGCAGAACATGAATGTTAGTTCCTGTTTTCACAAAAATGTGCATGAAATATTTAGGGATGCAAGTCATGTCATTGAAAATGAATGAATCTGTTTTGAGAGAGGGCACAGATTTAGAAGAACACTATCACTAAAAATTTGGCAAAGAATAATCAGATGGTAATTTTCTTCTAAGAGTGGTAAGTAAACCAAAATGTAATTCAAAGCACAAAAATAAAACACTTGCAAATATGTGGTCATGAAGGTGACCGTGGAACACAAAACACAAGGGACAAGTCCAGCACTAAGGCATAAATGTTTCAAGTAGAATATTCATAATCCAGGGAAACTTCACAGAGGTGCATCACATGATTTTATAGTAAGCTTCTGAGTTCTTGTCCTCTAGCTAAAACAGAAGTTAAGCATCAGCATTTGATCAGAAACATCTGATCTTTCCTAGTATGAATAACGTGCCTGTAGTATTTTAAGGTCTTCCAAAGTGTCACCAAAAGTTATAAAAGGCCATCTAGTTACAGCTTATTGTGCAATGTTGTTTTATATGTGATATTATTGTGGTAAGTCACCTTTGATTTCAACACATATAATTCCTTAAAAAACAAATAAGTATCTTTTCCATTAAATCATAATACGTATACAGCCAGGGCCTAGTTCATCATTAGTAAACAAAAATCTATCTGAAATCAGTAATAGTTTAAAATATTATTGAAGCAGTAATATCTCAGCATCAACAAAATTAATGATATTTTATTATTTAAAACAAAATAAAATCAGTTCTAAAATGAAAGAAAATGCAATGCTAAAATATAAGCATAATACACACATATTTGTAGAGATAATGTCGATAAGCATGTATTGATATGTACATAGAATGTAGTAACAAACATCATCTAATGACCTGAAAATCTTCCACCTGAAGATGAAAACTGCACCAATGAAAAATTAACATGAAAAATACAAGATTGTGCATTTTGTATTCTCCAAAATGTAGGTCCTTAAAAATCATCTGTGGCCCTCAATCCAACACCCAGTATAACCTGGATGAACAGCAATGGAGACATAAATCCACAGCATCTTATATTATTACTTATAAAAATCAGACTTTGGTCATGAGAGACCCTGATTAGGAGTGATGTTCTCCATGATTTTGTAGATGCTGCAAATATTACAACTATAGCTCCATCCTGCACACCAGCCTTCCAGTATAATCTAGGCCGAACTTCCTCTCTCAACTCTGATTTACCCATCTTTCTTCCCATGCTGCTAAAGGTTCATAATGCTTAGCAGCTATAGCAAGTGGTGTTTGAGAAGATGTTATAATAATAGTAACATGAAAATATAGCGATAATGAAAATAGTGAAATATTAGGATAATAGTCCAGAGAGATACAACATAGGAACAGAGGAAATTCAACAAGGCAATGACAGTAGGAGATGGAGGAAAATAACATTAAAAGCTAAAAGTGGAGCTCAGCAGGGTGGCACACGCCTGTAATTCCAGCACTTTGGGAGGCTGAGACAGGAAAATCATGAGTTCAAAGCCAGCCTCAACGACGGTGAGGTGCTAGGCAACTCAGTGAGACCCTGTCTCTACGTAAAACAGAAAACAGAGGTGGGGATGTGGCTCAGTGGTTGATTACCCCTGAGTTCAATCCCCAGTACCAAAAAAAAGAAAAAAGAAAAAGCTAAAAGTGGAAAAAGGGGACAAAACTTGATATCCAAATGTCTCTAGTGCTTAAGACAGATTTGTTACTTAAATTCTAAAAAAAATAAAAAATATTCTTTTTCATGCCCCTGCTTTTGTTGCCAGCTACTACCTCAATGCTCCATAATCGAAACTTAGTCAAGATTTACATATCATTATTCCTTCCAATTCTCTTTTTCAATTCTCAGTAAAACTCACTTTTATCATGCTTTCACCTCCACTACTCCACCAAATTAATTCTGAAAACCTCACTGGCGACCTCCATTTGATTGCCAAATACATTAATGAATTTCAGTTCCCATCACAGACAACATGTCATCAGTATTTGACAGTTGTTCATTCCTTCCTACTGGACATATTTTCTTTGTTTTCCAATACACAATACTTTCTTGGTTTTCTTTCTATCTCCCTGGCTATTCCTTACCAGCTTCTTTTATCCCTCCCTTTTCATCCATCCTTCTAATTTTAGAAGGTTCAGGGCTTGTGCCTAAGTTCTCTATCGACATTCACTTTTTGATGAGCTCATCTACTCTCATGGTTTTAAATACTGTATGTAAGCCAATGGATACCATTTGCCTATCTCTAGTATAAACCTCTTTCCTGAACTCCAGATGTCTAGATTGTGCTCAAAACACTGCATTAAAATTAAAATTTTTAAACATAAGAAAGATCATATCTGTTCACTGCTGACAACTCTCTAAAGGCTCTTCATTTCACTCAAAATAAAATCAGTGTGCTTGACACAGCTTCAAAGCCCTGATTTGACTCCTCATCACTTTCCGTCAGTCAAGAATCAGACAGCAACTTAGCTGAGGACTGTCAGTCTAGGATCTTCTACAAGGCTATGATCAGGAAATGTGCTAGAACTGCTGTCATTTCAAAGCTTCTCTAGGTGAGGATCTTCCAAGTTGTCATTCTGCTTCCAGACTTAATTAGGTGAGCTTCTGTGTAGGATCATCTCATAAGAGATCAAATACACAAAAAGAAGATGGTCAGACCATACCACAAACTGCAACAACTAATCAGAAAGCAAACTACAAGCTCTGAAGAAAACTGTCCAGAAACCATAGTTTCTGTAGCAATTAACCCCAAATGGCCAAGACTTGACAACCAAACAAAGCCAAGGATGTTCCCTTAACTAATCACATGAGATTATCTGCTTCTAATCAGCCTGCCTACCACTTCCCCACACTTACACATTCCAAAAAAGGCATGTCTGAAGACTTCCCTTTTTCCTCTCTAAAGCTTTCTCATTCTTTTGCTTGCCTTTGATTCACTGCCACATGGAAGCTAATGGAGACTGACTACATTGCCTATCTTACTACAGTAAGCTCTGAATAGTCTGTTAGTTATAACTTAAGTAGTCCTTATTTATTTCCACACTCACCATGGCAGCTTGCTTCCCTCAGAATTAAGTCAGTAACTCTAGCCTACTCTTAAGTGGAGGGTTTTATACAAGGCTGAGAACCCCAGGAGATAGGGATCATTGAGGCTAATAAGAGATGGCCACCATATAGTCCTACCTACCTCTTTCATAAATACTTCTCAGCTAATACAAGTTTGGGATCTTAAGCATAAATTTCTATTTGGATCCCTCAAAAGAGATTATTCTTAGACTTATTCCATTTTTTCATGCATATTGTAACTTAACAGTATTTAAATAAATAGTACATCTTAGAAAATACATAATTGAATGATTGTTCCTGAATATTCATAGGTACATTTGGGTCTTTGATTTAATGATATCTAAGCAGTTCTATGTTAATGACCATAACTAACCACCTGCCCAAATTAGTATCCCATGGTTGCCTCTATTCCAAGATTCCAACACCTACCATACTTGGTCCAAGGGCTTAATATTTTTATTCACTGACCCTCAGATTATTACAAGTATTTGACTCTGAATTCTAAGGGGTCGGGTTATTTACTTCACTACTGTCCTGAAAATCCTCATCAAGCTCCCTATTGGCTTCACTAACTTCTGTTACTTTCTGCATTTTATATTCATTTGTATTTTTGATCACTGGGCTAATGTATTGGCTTTAGAAACCCATATGTATGAAGGATTGGAAATTAAATATCTATTTAATTTTGAGGTTGACTGAATCATTCATTCACTCTTATTTATTTATTTATTTATTTACTTACTTATTTATTTATTCAACAAATGCAACTGGATCTACAATGGTGAGTTGTCACCTAGAGCTTGATACATAAAATTAAATGAGATTAAAAATAGAAAAAATTGCAGTATCTGATATAATGGAAAATTATATGATAACAAGATAACATTAAAATGAAGCAGGGTCATGAGATAGTCTAGAAAACCAGATAACTATTCTGTAGCTGAGATCCAAAAACCAGCACAGAAGAGAGAGAATCAGCAAGCATGAGGGCCCTGAGGTAGGAAGCAGCTTGGCACATTAATGGCACTGAACGTATGCCAGTGGCTGGCACAAAGTACATAAGAGAGACAGATGAAGAAAGATGAGCCTGGAGAATTGGGTTGAGGACAGACTTCACAGAGCTTAGGGAGATTAGCCGATAATGACAGAGATTACTTAAGAGTAATTATATTAGTCAGATACAGTAATTAAACATGGGAGCTCATTAAACATTATTCAGATACAATAATTAAACATAGTCAGATACTGTAATTAAACATAAGTTGAGTACAGCAATTCAAATAGTATTTCACAAGAAAGGTCAATTGGAGTGGATAATTGGATCAAAATTTCTACTTTGGAATCAATTATCTGAAGAAGTTGGCCTTATTAAATCTTGAAAAGTAACAGATCTTTGAAAAGAACAGATAGGAGGCTTTCCCCTAAAAATTAGAACAAATCCATTTGAAACAAGAAATGTTTCAAATAAATAAGGTCATCATATTGATGTTAAGTTCTTATTTACTATTAGAATTCAGCTGAATTATATCAATATTGCCTAGTCTATAGACTGTTCACCCTGTAGGAAAAAGTTTGTACTGGAAAAAAATTCTTTGACCAACAGGAATAGAAATATACAGACAAGCCCTTTCCAATCAAACTACAACAGACTTATAGAGAACCCAGGAATTTGTTGAGTTTAAAGCAGTATATCTGTTAAATTGCACAGTGATAACCTTGATAGATCTAGCACTATATAACAGAAGCCAGACCACATAAGCCAGAATCTTTGGAATAGGAACAGAGAACCTGCATCTCTCTAGTTTACTGAATCAGTTTCCTAAGAAACACCCAGATCACTAATTATTGTCCAACAAGTAAAGTTGTCCATGACTTAGTGTCCTGAGAAGGTAATTTCTTCGCTGTCTCTAAGAGAATGTGTCATTTGAAAACACATGTTTAGAATTCCATGATTAATATATTACATTTATTTCTTAAAATCGGCTTCTTTAAAATCTGGCACTAAATGATTGATTCTAGGGAAATGAATAAAGTTGTATGCTTACCCATGCAAATTTAAAAATCAAATCTTACACAGACAGTGAAACTTCCAGATTTAATCATCTTCTGAGATTCCATCTTCACCATCTGAATAATATATACACAGACAAGTCTCTTAAATGAATAGTTTAAAAATATGTCATGCCAAAAGTGCACATATGGTTAAACTCAGGGTCCTGACAGAATTATCAGAGATAGACTAGGGATGGTGATGCTGATAAATCAATGTGAATACTGAGACTATACAAGACTCTCAGAACACCTGTCAGATATGTTTTCATTCATAATGTGAAAAGACTACAAATTTAACTATAACCAAAAAAAGATGTTCATAATTTGAGAGACTGAATCACTTTGACCATTTCTGCAGAAGTTTTAAAAGCCTCATACTCTTTGGGGTATTTATAGCTACCTGGAGATATGCTAAAAATCATAACTGTTGGATAAAAGTTTTTACAACCTTTATATATTAAGGAAGTCAGCAAACTAATAATGCACCCTCATAAAACACTTGCTAGTGTAAATCACCACTGAGAACTCAGTCTGACATCTGAATTACTTGAATTTATATCAATGACTTACTGAATATTCAGCAATGTTAGAAATATACTCAATATTAATAACAACTTTGAAGGAAAGTCTTTGCTTAAAATTGCTGGATAGAAGGCAACCTACATAAATGAAAGCTCTTTTCAACTTTTTCAGAAAAATCCTATAATTTTATTTAAATTTAAAAAATATTTTAAAGAGAACAAATGACTTTCAGCCTTCTGTGTTAAAAAGCTTTTAAGAATTTTGTGTCATAGACATTCACAGTTCTTTTTCTACTTGCTTTCCATGGAGTCTATAGTAAGAGATAACTGAGACCAAATATCTCCTTTAACTTTCAGATTAAGTTAAAATTATTTTTATTTGTGTTAATTAACTGAAAGTTGAAAACCAAGTACCTCCAAGATACTTTGTCTTCCAATACATTTTTTTCCTTCAAAGTTTTGTCATCCAGTCTGACACTGTTTTATACTGCTTCATTTTGTTTTATTTTCATATATCCAAAATATTTCATATTTTCCATTTCATATATCCAACTGTAATGGAAAGTTATTTGCTGAAGTTTGGATACTGAATGTTGCCCAAAAGCCCATGTACTACCAGTGTGATCCAAGAGTGGCACTATTGGGAGGTTGTAGAGACTTTAAGTGATGCAGACTACTGGGAGGTCTTTATGTCATTGGAAGAATATTCTTGAAGGGGATTGTGGGACTCTTGCTCTTTTACTCTCTTTTTTTGGCTTTCTGGCTCATGATGTAAACAGATTTTACTTTACCATATGCTCCTGCTATTATGTTTCCTCACCACATGCCCAAAGCAATGAAGCTAATCAATCATGGACTAAAATCTCTAAAATCATGAGCCAAATAAACCTTCCTCTTTATAAATTAATACTCTCAGGTAATTTGTTATAGTTACAAAAAACTGACTAACATAATATTCATGGTATACAGTTAAGAAAAAACACAAGCATATTGAAATTTTGTTTTGTGAAATAATTTCATTTCAAAAGATTACATAGTCCAAAACTCCATTTACATAATATTCTTGAAGTGGCAAAACAACAGAGATGAAGAAGAGGTTGTTGGGAACAGGGACACATTTGGAAGATGGGTGTATTTATAAGGGATAACATGGTAGAGTTCCTTTGGGATGAATGGAATGGTACTGTAAATTGATTATGGTGGTGGTTATAAAATCCAACTATATGATCAAATTGCATAGAACTACATACAGACACACACCACATACCCATGAGTACTGATAAAAACTGACCAGGATTTGAAGATTTGTAGTCCAGTTAACAGTAGTGTTCTATTGTCATCGTTCTGGTTTCGCTATTGCACTATGGTATGTGAAATGCCATCAAATGGAAAAAGTTGGATAGAGAATTTATAGAACTCTATGTAGTATTTTTATAACTTCCTGTGAGTGTCCAATTATTTTGTAAAAATTAAATCTATGAATTTTATAAACCCTACTGTATTAATCAGTGGCAATAAATTAGGTTTCTGGTGATTTGTTACTTCCTAGAAAAATATCATCAAATTTACATTATGTGTTTGGGATGATCAGAAGAATACAATCCATGTGGACTACACTAAAATACATTTAGAATGCACTACTGTGGAGGTGTAGGCATATAAAAGAAATACAGAGTCAGGCTACAAAGATGCTACAACTGAGGTAAACAAAAGGCCTGTGTGACTGCTGGTCATTATGGGCATGCCTTGCATAGTTACATGATGTAGACAAACAACATAACTGTAATTGTAAATCTAAGTGCTGTTTACAATCTCAATGGCAATTTGTAGTATAATCCAGAGTGAAGATTATAATCCAGCACTGAGGATTGACTGCTTTTATGGTAGGCAGTGGTTTTGTGGTAATATCATGAGGGGCCAACTAGTAGTGTACTAGTAACAGCAATGACTCAAGACTTCCTGTAGGCTGGACATATCTAAATAAAAGCCTGTTGTACATTTGCTAGAAACATTTGTGGTAGTTACGGCTATTACTCCATTTTAAAGATGCAGAGCCAGGGTCAGTTTGGCATATCCAATGATAGATAACAGTGCACAATAGAGACATGGCACCCAACTGGCCTCACTGGAGTTTACACTCCTTATACTATTCTGTATTGAATCTCAAGTTCTGGGAGAGCAAGAGCAATGTTTTCCTTTGTTCTCTATGACTACAGCCTTCACACACTGTGCCTGGCACAGAACAGATGCTCAATGAATATATGATAAAAGGAATGATGGCAATATATCAGAAAGAGAGAAAGAGAAAGAGACAGAGAGACAGAAACAGAGAGAGTTTTATGGTAAAAACAAAAAATCCAGAGGGATATAAGTCACAAAGTTAAGAGTGATTATTTCTTGATACTGGAGCTATATTTTATTAGCATATATTTTCCACTTTTTGTAATAACATGTTATATGTATAAAGTTAAATAACAAAAATGACCCTAAATTGCCTTATGAATGACTGTCTCCAGAAAAACCACATATATATGACATTACTATTACTTACTATATTTCAAAGTAGAAATTTCTTATTTTATTTTAGTTTTCAATGGCTCTTTGATTCATATCTTTAGTACAAAAAGAATATCTCAATGCAATTAAAAACAGTATTTATTTTGCTCTGAATGGAAAGATGAAATTATGCCACTTCTCTAACAAAAATCTTTATGCCCAACACATTGCACAGGGGCTCCAGTGTCTAGGATCAAACCTGACAGAAAATCAATTCACAATAAATGTTTGATAAATGAATGAAAAGGCTAAAAGGAAGCAACCTAGAATAAGAATAGCACTGTGTAAACTCAGGCACTCTTCCATGCTAATATATAATCCTATCTAGAAGTTCAAATGGAATAGGATCACCTTTCAGTGAATAAAAATTTAAGGAAAGTTCAGAGAGGAGACTCCTTGAGATGAACAGTTCTAGCAGTGGTAAGGATCTTTTGTATATCATGATTGACACTGCAATCAGAGAATAAAATCATAGGCTCTCATTAGTGGCTTCATATTTTTTAAACGTATATGCCTCTTTGTGAACTGGTTGTATAGTCATTGATACAGTGCATTAAGGAGAAGATATCAGTGTCTAAGAAGTGGGTGCCAGGATGCGATTGATCAACTTTTTGCAAGGATATTATGAGGGGCTATGCCAATGACAGAAAATTGAGAGGGCTACAGAAAATGCTGGGAGAGTTTTCAGACCATGACACAAGTCTCACCAGAGTTCAGGAGAGAAAAAAGGAAGGTTAAGAAAACGTCCAATGTGATGAGGACACCCTGGAGTACTCACAGAAGTTGGTACTCACAGAAGTCCTAGGTCTCTGAGGGAGAGGTCTGACTTAGCGTCCCTACCAAACTCACACATGCCCATGGACCAGCCAATGGAAGAAAGTCCTCAGCAGAAATACAGTAATAATGTTCTGGGCCTGGGTCCTTGATCAAGGCCCAGATGCAGATAGCATACAAAACAAAAATGTCTTCTAAATAATGCATTTGAAGAAAACCTTTTGTTTTAAATAATGATATGAGATATTAATTTTAATTACGGGGTCAAATGTAAAATGTTATATCCTCCTAACTTACAGGGTGTGTTCTCTCCATGAAGCAATCACAATCTGCCATGAATGGCCTAAATAGAGATTTTTATTATATTTATTCTTGATATGTTTTCCAAATGTATATCCTGCATAAAGAGGAAGCACTCAAACATCGTATGAATAAATGCCATAGGCACATTTGAGATACACACATATATATTATCCTTTATTTATATATATATGTATATATATATAAACCCACACACACACATATATTATCCTTTTATATATATATATATACATACACACCTTTTATATATGTATACACACACATATATATTATCCTTTGTTAATATATAAAATATATATAAGTATATATATAAATTATAAATATATATATAAAATCCTTTAATGTCCTTTATATATATTATATATGTGTATTTCATTCTTCATATGTATATTATAAATATATATATAAAATATAATATATATATTATCCTTTTATATATATATACACACATATATATTATCCTTTGTTCCTTAGTATGCCATTTCTCTCATAAATCTTTTCTTTCCTTACATTGTATTGCCATCTTATTAATTTTAATGTATTAAAAGAATATTATAGCTGTTATGAAAGATGAAAATAAACAATTTTTCAGAATGTCTAAAAATGACTGATAGCTTGAATTACAAAAGCCTTCTTAATTCTTCACCTACCTCCCCTCATTAACAGATGCGTACATATATTTTCACGAATTCTATACTTATTTCTGATTTGGTTACAGATCACTTTTCTATTCTTTTTCAAACATCTGAAGTCTAGTGCCTGGTAGAGTACATTTGGGAGTCTGTGTATACTCTACCATGAGCATGGATTGAAAGTAAAATCAATGGCTCCTATGTCTTTTATATCTTGACTATATAACTGATTGTTGGGTGGAGAGCAGCATATACTCAATAAATATTCTGTTGATAATACATATATATAATAATCTAAATGTAGATAACTATATCTAAGTTTCATTATATTTAATTTTATGACAATAGAAATTATATTGATACTTGAAAACCAAAATTTATCTCAAAAGTGTTACACATAATAACAAACCATTAAAGCACATTTCCTTCAATGTTAATTTTTTTCATCCAACAGTAAGACATTCATTTTCCATATCAGGAATCTTTCAACTAGCATTAAATCAGTATTTAAAATGCATATTTATGGCCTGGGGGTGTAGCTCAATGGTAGAGCATTTGCTTATTAGCATGCATGAAGCCCCAGATTCAATCCCCAGCACCAATTAAATAACAACAACAAAAAGCATATTTGGTGAAGACAACACATTGTGTATTTTAGTTAAGTGAGTCCCTTTCATTATATTGTGCTTAATATAATATTCAGAAACCAAAAAATTATCAATATTTTTATTGTATTTTTCTTCAGATAAATGGTGCCGACATGTTTGCAACCTATTATTGACATGTTACCAAGGCATTTGGGCTAAACAATCTCCAGGATGTTTGGGCTATGTCAGCATTATCCAAAGTGAGTCAGAACACCATCAGCTTCACTAGCACCATCAGGTGGTAGATGGCAGGGCAAATTAGCAAGTCTCATATCTCATCTGAATCAGAATCTCTGGGGTGAAGGGCAAAAGTCAATAAGCTCTCTGACGTCTTTGCATATTGAAGTTTGAGAAGCAATGGTATACATGACAGCATATAATGTATTTTCACCAGAGAGAGAAAAATAAATTTAGATTAATTAGACCTAATTTTTAATGTAAAACTTTCTTCAATGTGTAAATACAATAGGATGGGGAAATCCTTTATCAAAAAGTCCTTAGAGTATTTTATACAAATTTTCAAAATTCATTGAGAATAAATTCTAAATTTTTGACAGAAATTCTTATAAAGGAGCCCTTAACAAAAGGACTTAAGGATTCCACTATCAAGAAGAGGGATGGTATTTGCCAGGTCTTACTACTGAACTCCACTGAGAAAGTTAACTGGAGTCATAATTGTAGTTAAGTGTCAAGATCATGGAGTTAGGGTATAAAATAATTACCAGGAAAAGCTTGATGGAAGTTAAGACCAAACTATTGTGTCCAAATGAAAAACATCAAAGAGTAAAATTGGTAATAGTTAAGGGTGAAATGAAGTATAGGTTTCAAACTTAAAGAATATCAAGGTCAAAGATGATGCTATAGAGAAGGTAGAATAATGGGATATTGAACTAAAGTCAAAGGAAATAACTTGAGTCCCTGAAGTACCTGTTGAAAGTTCTGAAGGTTAGTCTCCTACTCAATTGTATTGATTCATTTTGTCCTCCTAAAGCAAGATCATACAATAAGTGATAAAGCCAGCAAAAGACAGCAGTTTCCCAAATTGTTCCATTCAGCCTTTTTTCAACATATACATACACAACTTTATGAGCACAGAGCCTAATATTTCTTTAAACTTAAATCATTTAAATATCTTTCTTACTTGGAGTGAAAAGGCTTTAAATTATCATTCTTAATGAACAGTATATTTTGAATTTTGGTCTCAACTCATTCCTTTGAATCTTCCATAATCTTTCAAATACAGTCATTATATAACCACAAAATAAATACTATTTTAAAGCATACTGTGTTATTTTCCTTAAAAGAATTATACTGGTACAGAAAATTTGTTTCCTGATAATAGCTAGAAGGTTTTAAAACAAAAGAAGCATTAAAATAGCAAAAATATATTGCTCTGCTATAAAAAGTATATAAGTCCATAAAAGACATGATAAAATATACATTGGGTAACAGGAAAAATGTAGATATTGATTACTCACTAAAGGATGCTAGAGGTAAAAGGGTATCATAATCAAAACTATCATGACCAAAGAAGAATGGAAATGAAAGTGTCTAAAATTAGTAACATAACTAAATATTTTTAAAATTCCCAATGATGACAACACACACTAATTTCTCTATAAAGATATAGCTTTCTATGGCAGCTCAGAGTCCAGATTCTGGAGCCAAGACAACTGCCTTCACATCCTGTCAACAGACAGGCTACATAACTTTGAGCAAAATCTTTACACCCTTTATGAGAAGTTGACTGAATAGAATTGATTTAAGAATTAGTCAGCTTTACGTCTCTGTGACTGAAATACCCAACAAGAACCACACAGAGGAGGAAGAGATTATTTTGGCTCACAGTTTCAGAGGTCTCAGTCCAAAGTTAGCCAATTCCGTTGCTCTGAGACACAGGTAAGTTAGAACATCACAGTGGAAGACCTAGGAAATCTGCTGACCTCATGGCAGCCAGGAAATGGAGAGAGAATAAGTGAGGATCCAGGCATCAGATGTAATACCAAGGGCATTCCCCCAGTGACTGACTTCCTCCATTAACCCCATGTCCAGCCACATCTTCTTCCAACCTACCTACAGTTACTACTCAGTAAACTATTCAATTTATTAATCCAGCAAATGGATTAATCCACTGATTAGGTTATACTGGTCACACTCTAATAATTTCAACTCTGAACATTCCTGTATTGACTAACATAAGCAGGGGACAACTCATATGCAAACTGTAACAGTGTCTTACAACAGTGCTTCCATATTGTAAGTGTTCAGTTAGTGTAAACTATTGTTTTTTTAAAGCACTGCATTATAACTAAAGACAAATAATGTGAGCCAAAAATGTTTCTAGTAGCCACAATAAACACTAAAAGAAACAGATGAAATTAATTTTTCTAATGTATTATTCTAACAAGAGAGACACAGAAGAAATTGATCTTAGACTTCTAATTTCTAGAACTGTGAGTCAATGAGTTTATGTTGTTTAAGCCACCCAGTATATGGTACATTGTTAAAGCAACCCTGGAAAACTATTACAATCCAGTAACTCAGTATGGCATCATTTTAGCATGTTTTCAATACAAACTATTGAACATGAAGAATTTCACATCTTTTTGTCATACACAGTCTTCAATATTTGGTATATGTTTTTACACTACAGCACATTTTAAGTTGTACTAGTTACATTTCAAGTGCTCGGTATCCTATATGGTCAGGAGCTTCCAGATTGGACAGTGATGCCTTAAATTACATCATGAAGTTAAACCTTAAGTTTCACCATTTAGCACAACTTCTACCATACAGGACTTGTAAGTTCATACTGATAATAGAAATCTTAATTGAAGTAATTTTCTGATTACTAATCTCCAGTTCCATTTGGATTGCTTGTTTCGTCACAGACTCAATAACCTACTCATGTATTTACACCTAATCCCTTCCTATATTCTCAGGACAAAATATTCTAGCAATTACCCACCTATTATAATTCATCTATTTAACAGTTATCTATACAACAGTTTTAACTATTTAATAGATTTCTTAGAT
Source organism: Geosciurus inauris (assembly GCA_004024805.1). Lineage (NCBI taxonomy): Eukaryota > Metazoa > Chordata > Mammalia > Rodentia > Sciuridae > Geosciurus > Geosciurus inauris. The sequence goes on from PVHX01000034.1 coordinate 122,721, forward strand.
TTATCTATTTAATAGTTATTCAACTATCTGCAATTAATAGTTCCCTGTTTAATGCTTCCACATCCTCAAAATAAGATATGCTTAAGCTTCATTTATAAAAAGAAAAGGCAAATTCTTCCTTAACTTCTTTTCCTTTCTGCCTGATCAATCCCACTGCCTTCTGGTTATCACTTCCATTACTCTTGTCTCTGGTATCACTAATCATTTCCATACCAACAAGTTCCACAGATGCTTTCTGAGCTTATCATTTAGACTTTTCCGTGGTGGCTGGCAATGTTGGTATTACCATCATTCTTAGAACCCTCCCATACTTGGGTTCAGTGACATCACTCCTCCTCTTACTTTCCTCATATTTCTCCAGACATTCCTGCTCAGTCTCTTCATGTGTTATGTTTCTGGTGCTTATTCCTGATTACTAGGTATGTGTTATGCTTTTCATTCTCAGGACCATGGTCCCTTCACTATATTTATACCTTCCTACTTCCTTCCCTGTGACTACACCAAAACCATAGCTGTCATCACCAAGTCTACCAGTGCTTCTTAAACATTTTGAGTCCCAGATTCCAAGACAAATGGAAATTTAAGTATTTATCTCTAAAAAAATATTTGAAAACATACAAACACAATAACCTGCATTCCCTAAAGTTTAGGAAGACATAATATACAGATTACTCTCCCAATTATTTGATGTCTATCATTCTTAAAATCACCAGACAAAATTTTCCACCAAATATCTATCCCTAAATACTTTTATAAGATAACTTTGTCTCTTTGTTAAACTACATACATGTTTGACATTATCACAAATCTAGTCAACCAATCCAAAAATATATGGAAAATACTTTTGCATTTAAAGTTATTCCCATGAATTTACTCTCTAGCATTCATAATTGAAATGTGTCTCTAGTATCAACCTCAATGTAATCCTTGCCCTTTCTCAACTAACACTCCTTCAGTAGGACCAATTGCCTAAGACCAACCAACTCCATAACAGAATCCTTCAAGTGTTCCACAGTTTTTAGGATGATTCTTTAGAAAAGCACTCAATATTCCTCACCCACAACCCATCTTTTTATATACATAACTTGTATGTAACCATTGACAAACCAAATATGATACCATGTACTGGATGAATATGTTATGGTTTAGACATGACTTGTCCCCCAAAAGCTCTTGTGTTGATGAATGAATTTTCAAAAGTGAAATTATTATATTATGAAAAATTTAACCTAATTGGTCCATCAGAGTATGGACTAACTAGGTGGTAACTGTAGGTAGTGGACAGGGCATCGCTAGAGGAGGAGTCATCAGGGACCTACCAGAAAGGGGTCAATACCCTGCAGCCCATTCCTTTCTCTTTCTCTCTGCTACCCAGCTGCCATGAGCTGAGTAGGTTTCCTCTATCACATCTTTCTGCCATGATTCTATGCATTACCTCAGGTTCAGAGCAATAGAGTCAGCTGGCCAGGGACTAAATCTCTGAAACCATGGGCCAAAATAAATTTTTCCTCCTCTAAGTTGTTCCTGTCAGGTACTTTTGTCCCAGTAAAAACAACAACAAAATTTGACTAAAACAGAAATTGGCACCAGGGGTGGGGTCACTGCTGTGACTAACCTAAGCATGTGGTCCAGATGCTTTTGTAACTGGTTTGCCAGAGGAGTTTGGAAAACGTTTAAGATGCAAGCTGGAAAAGCATCAGAATGTTGTTAAATGGCGCTTAATGGGCAATTCTGGTAGGAACTCAGATGCCAGTAGGAATGCAGACAGTGAAGACTGCTCATAAAGTTTCAGAGAAAAGCAAAAATTTGATTGGGAATTGGACTAGAGGCCATTTGTGTTACATTCTGGCAAAAAAGCTGTATGCATTTTGCCCATGCCCTAAGACTTTGTGTGAGGCCAAATTAAAAAGTGATGGACTAATTAATCTGGTGGAGAAAATTTCAAGCCAGCACAGCACAGGCAGTGACATGGATTTTCCTATCAGCTTTTAGTCGAGTTTAGAATCTGGAGCAGATAGCAGAGCCCTAGGATTTTAAAAACTTGTGCTTTGACAAGAAAAGTACATGTAAAATTGGGGGTGGGGGGAAGAGGAGGTAGGGGGACAAGTAAGGTGTGATTGTTGAAAACATTCCATCACTAAAGAGAAGTTAAGTACTTTTCACAGAGATAATTGGAAAGATGGCTTAAAGGCATCTCAAGACATTGCAAGACCCCACCCATTGCAGGCTCAACAGTGTAGAAGTGAAAACTCAAAGACCTTGTGGGACCTGCTCACAAATTGGAGCCCAGAGAGGTGTTTCCTCAGGATTAATTTCACAGCTGCCCAGGCATTCAGGTTGCTGGAGCCCAGCTACTGCTCCAGCTGAAGCAGACTTTGTCATTATCAATGTAGCACTAGTTCTGCTGGACTACAGGATGCAGGAGTTAGGGGGTCATAGAGGCTGCCACTGAGATTTCAAAAGAAAGCCCCAGAAGACCAGGCAAAATGTAACAGAGTTGGAATCCTGCAGGCTGCCCCATTGGGTGATGCATGGTGTTGTGAAAATGAAGCTGAATCTAGAATGGAGACTCCAAGAATTAAGAGATGCCAATAACGTGGACTGTCTGCCAAGGAAAGATACCACCTGTGCATAGAGTTAAGCTAAAAGGCCATGAACACTGTAATCTGTAAGGCTACTGGATCTGGACTGCCAAAAACCTTTGAACCACCATGTGCCCCAGATGCTAGAGGTAGAGGTACAGGAAATATTTATCTGGCTACATTTAGATCTTGTTTTAGTCCCATTCCTTCTTTATATGTTCTTATTCATTCTTACTGGAATAGGAAATGTTAGGTCAGATCAGGGTCCAAGATGTCCAATTAAAGGGACCTGTCAGGGCAGTTGCAGTCAGCAGCTGCGAAAAGGAGCGGCTAGCCAGACGCTGACAGTCACCAGTAGACATGCCTCCTGTCAAACAGCGGGTTTTCCTGACCTATCCAGGAAGGACTCTGGCCTTCTCTTCCTGCCCCCAAGCCCTCTCCTCCCAGACCGGGCCTTTCAAATTCTCCCTACACCGGAGCCCCAGCGCCATTTCTCCCCGATGCACTCTGATGGACGGGAGGATTCTGCAGAGAGCGTGTATTTTCAATAAAGCCTTGCCAAGCGGCTTTAATTCATCTCCTTCTGGTCATCTCGTCTTTACAGGAAAATCTACTCTGTGTCATTATATAGTGGATATATTTTCATTTTGATTTTTATAGAAGTTCATAGTCATGAGTTTGCCTTGAAACTCAGGAAAGACTTTGGAGTTGGACTTTGGGACAATGCTAGAATTGTTAAGACTATGAACACACTTGGAGATGAATTTAATTAGCTTTGCATTGTGAGATGGACATGAGCTTTTGGGGAACAGGGGCATAGTGTTATGATTTGGATATGAGATGTTTGCCAAAAGCTCTTATATAAATGCAGGAATTTTCAGAGGTAAAATAATAGAGCTGTAACTTGGACTGTTCTAGTTTTAATGGGCTAATTGGTGGTAAATAGGCATGTTGGGTATGGCAGGAGAATGTGGGTCACTGGCGGGGCATACCCTGGAAGGGTTCATCTTCCCCATAGCCTAGTCCCTTCTCTCTCTTTTTCTCTACTTCCTGGCAGCCATAAACTGAGTAGCTCTCCTTCACCACTCCCTTCCAACAATATGTTATGTTTCACCTTGTGCCCTGAGCAATGGAACTGGCAGAGAAACAATGCATTAAACCTCTAAAATTGTGAACCAAAATAAACTTTTCCTCCTCTAAGTTGTTCTCATCAGGTAGTGCTGATATTTTATAGTACAACAAAATTATCTATGAATTACAAACTTTTATGTGACTTTTAATATAAATCTAATACTGCATCATACTTAGAAAAAATCAGCTGCCTTCCCAATGAATTCTAAATAATAGAAACACAACTTTTATGGGTATGGTTTATATTTCTGGACAAAAAGCAATGAAAAAAAAGAGAATGAGAAATAAATATGTCAATACAGGAATACTATGGCATAGTAATTAAACAACAGAATAGGACTGATTCAGGTCTAATTCCTGGCTTTAGAGTTTAAAGGGTTATGGAAAATAATATTCCTATAAGACAGCCTCCAGAAAAACAGAAAGATGATGTGGCTTGGAAGAAGGGAAGGTAATCAGCCAAACATTAAACCTCTCCCAGTAAATCCTTTTCTAGGAACAACGGGCCCTGAAGGAAGGAGGCAGATACTGAACACTGGGCTCTAAACTTTGACTTTTCCCCATTGCCAATTAGTCCTGAAGGGAGGCGTAGTAAATAGCAAAACTCTGGGAAACAATGAATCCCAGAGGAAGAAGAAAAGTGTTGGGCGGGATTTGAGTACTCATCCCTTGGGATCTGAACATCTATCTCCTTCCAGTAACAATGAGTTTCAAACTTTCTATAACTGCCTTCCTGAGTTAAAATTTTAATTTGCAGAAGACTGGGGCTGTGGCTCAGTGGTAGAGCGCTTGCCTAGCATGCATGAGGCACTGGATTTGATCCTCAGCACCACATACAAATAATAAATGAGTAAAATAAATATCAATCAACAACTAAAAATAAATTTTTAAAAAAATTTTAACTTGCAGAACTAGTTCCCTGATTCGCAGTTTTCCAATGATTAAACCACCCTCTTTGTAAGCTATAAAACTCAAACCCCTTCTGTAAACAATAGCCATTTTTCTACCTGGAAAATGAGCCCCTTTGGTGCCTGAATGATTGAGTCCATGAATAAATAAACAGCTTCATTGAATCTAAGGTCTGCATCTGTCATTTTGCTTTTAGAGTTAATCTTTCTTATGCTCAATTGACTGGTTTGTAGAATGAAGAAAATAAAGTCCATTTTCAGAATTCTAACAAGAATTAACTGAAATGGTACATAAGAAGAACATGGAACAACATTGGAACACGGTTTGTCTTCAATCAACTGGAATATAAGGAAGAAAAGAAATTACTTGTGCTAGAGAGCCTGCCAACGGTCCCCTGCAGCCCAGGACTGTGCCTGTCATTGTGATTGAAATCTTATATTCCACAGGATTTCTAAGCATCAGTAAAAGATTAAGTGGAATTGGAGTTAGAAAAAAAGCATGTGAAGAATAACTTAGTTCTTAAACTCCTAGCATTTAGGGCAATAAAGAGTGTCACCACTACCAGAACCAAATTCCAAATCCCAATTTAGAGATCATCAGAATTTTTTCTGTAACATAAGTTTATCTTCACATGGCTTATATTTGGTAAGAGTAGGGGTCCTAGGATACCCAAAACTTTACACTGTGTGACACATTTGAGGCAGAACAAGAACACCAAAGCCAATTGGGGGATTAAAATTAAACCTGATTTTTGGGTAAATTTTTTTTCCTCCACCAAAGCAACAAAGATCTTTCTGAGTTACCCTTTGGGGCAAGTACTGTTTCTTACTAGCTCCTTTCTTGATCTCAGCAGTGACATCTTTGGTTATATTTTCAATTTCTTTTAATTGGCATCGGCATTTCCTGGTCTTTTTCTATCCTCCCTCCCCCTTTTTCTTGTATATTTTTAATGATATTACAGCTTTTCTTGAAGTTATCTACGAACTTCTTAATCTTTCCAGAATCATAAACTCATTTGATATCTGATTCCTTTTATCCTTAATAACTGCATGCACTCTTCCCACTGATGTAGGCTCAAATCCAGTTTTGGCAAATTTTTATACCTCTGATATTCTCCTTCATTCTACATCCACAGGAATAAGTAAGAAGATTTCCTGTGTCACTTAGCAGTTATCTAGCCCATACAGATCTCACTGTTTTCACAACAGTCAAGGTGTACTTAACTAATTTACATTAAGGTACAAAACTACTTGAATAATTCACTCCATTAATTTTAATTAATGAAGGAGTCACTGACAAAAGGCACATTCATTAATTAAAAAAAATATTTTCAGTCAGATTTGCCAGCAAAACATTCCATTGTGACATTTAGTTAGTATGTTAGAAACTACTTTATCATAACCTGAAAATTATTATTTGTTCACATTATATCCAAAATTATAAGCACCAGTACATATTTACTCTAATTGTGAAACAAAATTATTATTAAACAAAACAATAATTATTAATGCATAGAAATTTGATTTTGCTTTAAAAGGATATACACATATCTAATACATTATGTATAATGTATGCACACATGTATATACACATATACACATAATATGTATGTTTTTAATTAAAAGAGGATCTCCATATAATAAGTCCTATTTTTATATATAGTATAAGTTATATACTGAATTTAACATATGCTTGACACAGTCAAAATGCTAAATGATAAAATAATAGCAACATTTCTATTGAAATCAGAAAGAGGTTTACAAACAGTACTATCATACACATTACAAAGTGCTAATAATACAATTTAAAAAGACAGTGAGATGAAGCATAAATATTAAAAGTATTCAAAAATGATGATTTTTCATATGTTATCATAGAATTTGAAAATCCTAAACACTTGAAAATAGAATCTCTATCCCTGTTAAATATAAATGAATGGTATGGATACAACAGTAACAACCAAAAATAAAAATAAAAATAAGCAATAAGAATGTGCAGAAAGTATAATGAAGAAAACTATAAAACTACTGAGGGATATAAAAGAAGAATCACATAAATGTAGAGATATCATCTTCTTCTTCAATAGGAAAAGTCTACATTATAAAGATGTCAGTTTCCTCCCTAAATGAAATCTGTAAATTCAATGAAATCCCGAGGGGGTGGAAAATATGAAATTGAACAATATAACTCTAAAGTTTATCTGCAAGCATAAACTTCAGAATACCTGGTATCAGTAAATCAGTAGAGTGAAAAAATAAATAGGCAATTCAGTAAGTAGTGTTGGAAAACTAATTATCTTCTTGGAAAATATGAAACTGAAACTCTACCCCATAGTCTTTACTATAATACATTCCAGATAATTTAAAGGTATCACTGTAATATAATTTAATTGTAAAGATATTAAATATTCACTAATATTTTAATTGCTAGAAAAAAGAGGTAATATAAAGAAAAATGCTGTTGGTGAAAACATGTCCAACCACAGGTGAATATTTGTATACAATATGGCCTATCTTTAAAAGTGGCGATCATGTTGGTATTTCAAAAAACAGTACATAGCTATTCATATTAACTTGAATAGAAGTTTAGGATAAGAGGTGTAAATAAACAGAGGGAGATACCTGAGAGACATGCATCAATGGTTAATGCAGGTTACTTCTGAATTGTGTTGTATTAGATTTGTGTTTTCATTATTATTTTCTCTATTGCTGAAAATATCTACAAGGAGTTTATATTAGTTTTGCGTACAGAATAAAAAGATTTTCTTCTCTGAAAAATATTAAAATACTGAGTAAAAAATGAAATTTGACTTAAGTGTTTGAGGCCCTAGTCTAGGTTCACCCAAGAATGGGTATATGACTCTGGCCAAACCACTTCTCTGGGGTTCAATATATTCATCTTTCATTTTGTCCCTAAGTCTGGAATTTAAAATTTAACCTCAGGGTATAACACCATATACACATAAAGGGATAAAATATAAACTACACATTCTCCAACAAAGGCAAAATTATGAAATGAGGGAGGGCCAGTTATTAAGGAACATAAGTTCTTAAGAATGTTGAAGAAACTATTGGTAACCTCAGAATAAGAGAGTGAGAAGAACACAATCATGACCAAGTCATTCTGTCTATCCAGTCTACTCACATGCATTTATTAAATGACATACTCTAATGGTGAAATCTACATCTGTGCTACTCTTCAACATGAGTTAAGCCCTATAGCCATCATGGTGCTCACATAATTGGTAACAATGGTATATGAAACTATATTAATGTCAAGCTCCAGTAGAAACACAGAAAGACATCAGTATTTATCAAGTAAAATAAAGATGTTAGAAAAAAATTATTGCTCTCAAAAGTATAAAGAATGTGCCATAAACAACAGAACTCACTTGATTGGAAGAGTTAGCTAAATTAGGTGATTTGTTTTAAAAGCAGATCCTGGATTTATGGGACTTTAGTAATCATTTATTTTTGTTCTAATTCAACTGCAAGTATAAACTCAGCTAATGTCAAGGTTATAAAGAAAAAGAGAAAATCATTCTTCCACAAATTAACTGTATCCTAAACTGGTATCTTATCCTTTCTCAATCTTAGTTTCTTCAACTACTACTTAAACATACAAACAAACAAAAATGACTGGGCTAAAAAAGACAATTACAAAGCTGTCTTGGCATTTAAAATCATGACTTTTATAGGTTTCTTCATTGAAGATCCAAAATTCTTTAATATATACTGAAGTACCTTATGCCTAGTCAATCTCAAGAAATTTTAGAAATGTATTATAGTTTTTTAGAAATGTATTATATTTGACTAATAACAATTTTACATTTAAAAATTTTAACAAAATAATCTATACTGTTGAGACATGCCATGATTCAGGATGAAGTATGAGACATGCCATGATTCAGGATGAAGTATGAGGAGCCCAGTAAATGATGTCTTCCTTCCCAGCCCAATCTTGCTATCAACTTAAGGATAGTCATAAGAGTCAGGCACTACCGGCCTGAATACCAGGTTAGGTATTCAGATAAGCAAATTTGCTAGTTATTTCTGCCTAATTCACTCTGGGAATATCTAACCAGCCATGGGCACAGCTGAAAACACGATGCTTCTAAGGAGTCGCCTCAGTTAATCTTAGGCCATGAAGAAGCAAGCAGAATGTGTGCTCTCTGAAGCCCATCAGACTCCAAAGGAATGGAAAAAGAGCTGACCTACCTTTGTTCAACTCCTTCTCTAAAACCACCAATCAATAAGTCACCTGCCTCCTCTGAGGTTAAAGAATAAGCCTGACAGTGAAGAGAGATGCAGACTATTACTCTAATAGCTCCCTCCACAAGGGTACATGAAAGCCAAAGAAAAGGAAATTCCTTCAGTCTGAAAATTCCCAGACTTCTTTCTTTACAAGATCATGAATCTTCAGGGTCATCTTACTCTCAAAATCAAAATCCTCCAAGCCAACAATTGCATTTTTTTAAAGCTTTTCAAAACTGCTTATAGGCAATATAGATTTTGGCTCTGAAATGGGATGAAAACTCTCTTTCTCTCTCTCTCACACACACACACAAATACAAAGCTATTTCGCACTATGCTAAAAATTTACTTTTCATTATAAGCCCAATCACAAGTATTATCCACCATATGTTTGATGTAGCTCACAGGGTTTATAATAAAATTAATAACATAAACAATCTTCAGATTTGACTATAGTCTTCATTGTCTAATTTTCAGAGAAAAATTACCCAAAACATTTCAATTAAAAGCCAAATTCCATCTCTGTTTTGAGTTGATGTTCAAATTCCAAACTTAAACTGGAAATTCAAATATCAGTTAAAGTCATCAAATTTCCTGTTCTTTATAGTCTTAATGAGAGAAGTACTTGATGCCTGGATTAAGCTGTATTTCTTTCAAGAACTCCACTCTGAGCAGTCTTCCACAGGAATCATCTTCTAACTAGCTAAAATTAGTTTAATATCCAAATAACTTATGAGTAGAAAAGTTAATAGGACATATAAGAGTATTAGGACAGTGGCTCCACACTCACAAAATTTAGAAATCAGTGCAATCCCCAGCCATTAAAGCAGTCTCTCCAAGAAAAATGACATTTCTAAAACCCAATACTTAACCACTGCCAAAGACCATAACAGCACATAGCTACACTCAAGGGAGAATAGATTCTCAGCCTCACCAGGATGACATCCACCTATAACAGATGTCCAGAGGGTGTATTCTTGGAGCTGAAACCCAACTAAGAGCAACTTTGCACAACTCCCTTCTTTTCATAGAAGAACAACTTCTATGCTTACTATTTTCCTTCAAAACAGCGTTCTTGTTTTCCCATAAAGTTCAGAATATAGAGTGAGGCAAACCCAGCCATTACTTTATGCATAATCAAAACTTCTTAGTGCCATTTTCATTGCAGCCCCATATTTCTTGCAGCTTCAGGTGTACTTGCATATAAGCTCTACTCTTAGTCATGGTGGCTGTGATTACTACTACTCATCAGGAAACTGTTAAGACCTAGGAAGCCTAATCTTATTCCCTTTCCATTTGTAAGCCTTTAAGACCTCCCTGTGTCTCCTTTGCCTCTCTTGACCATCTCAATCCTCTTTTATAGCTCTCCAGTGGTTCTCTAAATTATCATGCTCTCTGTAATGCAACCTCCCTCCAGCTTCAACAGCTTCTCTTTCCCCCTTTCATTTCATTCTTTTGCTCTTTCTCTCTTGATAATGAAATGGAAGAGTATTTTCCAAATCCTCTGGTTCTCCCTTGAACCCATGAACAATTCATTTCTAGAATTAGACATAAGTGTTTTCAATTTCCAGGTGAGCCATGCAACTATAATTACAATAAAAGGAAGATAATTTTTTCCTTTTATCAGTGCTTATTTGCAAACAGTGGTAAAACAGCCAGAGGGTGTATTCTTGGAGCTGAAACCCAACTAAGAGCAACTTTGCACAACTCCCTTCTTTTACAACTCCATGACATAGGTAGCTCTTGGCTGTGTTGAGGATTTGGAGGTTTTGTTCATTTGTTTTCTGAAGCCCTGTTTGTTTTGAGACTGAAACACTTTTTTAATGTTTTAATTTCTATAGGTTCTCTGACCACAATACCAGAATCTAACTACCTACATAGTGCATGTCAATAGCATACATGCTCTTGGCATTCAAATAGCTACTGCTTTATAAAGACATATCTTATATGACTGTGGTATAAAAATAGTTGTACGTATTTGGTCAAAGACTTCCTAAATTATACTACTGATTTCTATTGACAGTGGCCATGTTTATTAAGCTAAGGCATGAAGTTACCTACCAGGTCCTACCAGTTAAAAAACAACCACACAAATTAAAATGTGCACAACATAAGCCAAGATCTAAAGCAGTACCTATTTGCTAATACCTAAAGTTTTAAACCACCAATTCTGGCCATGCTAGGAATTTTCACCCTTAAATTCTACTCTATCAAATCTTCTTACCCAAAGCCTAAGATAATCAATTTTAGTGATTCCAATAAACAGATCACATTTCCTTCCTGGGTTCAGAACTAATTGTGATATAGCAATTAGAGGCAAAATTTAACCTTCTCAAATCAGATATTTGATTATTGGGCCTATGGTTAAACCACTGGATAAACAGAACAAAACTATGAATGTTACAAAAAAAATGTATCTCCTATCCCTGTTGAAGGAGGTTCATTAAAGTAACTTCTTGAACTCTGTCTTCCCTCCTCTCACTTTTTCCCCTGATAAGGAGTGTGAATGTTTTCTGATTGGTACATTTGGGAGCTAGAATTGAACATGAGTAGCTCAGCTCTGCACTTCTACCCTTTTACAGCCACCAATGCCCCCATGGAAAGCATACTCCTTCATCCTGTAATTTCCAGAGGCTGCCTCTTCTGAGGGAGGTCCACTACCCTTTCAAGCTGCCATTGGATGTAATTGGGTCTCTGCAATTACCCGTTCTGAGTCTCTCTCCTTGAGGGACAAACTCACTTGGCTAGAAGACCAGAATTTCCTATATTCATCCACATCAGTGACAAGATGACTTTTTTTTTTATATTTACCTGATTTTATGTGTTCCTCAGAGTGACTTCTTTATCTGGGCAAAATTGGAATGGAAAAACAAGGTATCTTAATTTATTGAGCCTGTCAAACCTTGCTTCTGTCCTCCAATCATCTATAGAAAACAAGAAAGAAATATCCAATATTCAGAGTCTAAATGTTCCATGAAATCTTTTCATGAAAAATAATCCTTCAAAGAGGTTGCCTTCTACTGTTATTTTTAAAACCTTTATAGAAGCTACTCCTCCAAAAAGGTAAAGAAAGAACAGTTTCTCTAACATTATTTGAAAGAAGACAATACCCTAATAGACATCATGTCCTCCCTAATGTTTGGAGTCTGTTCGCTGTCGTTAGCACAAATATAGCTATAAGAAGACATTCTTTGATTCCTAGAGCATGAAGGAGCACACCACATCAGTGTCTCCCTGGAGAGGGAAAACCTAGCAGGCAAGAGAAAATTCTTTGCCTTGTAATCAACATGGTCACTGGAAAATATCACAGAAGAGCAAAAGGGAAGTGCTGAAAATACCCTTCCCAAACTTCACAGTGTGGTGCAGGGACAGTCCTAAGCTTACCTGGTTCACTGCACATGATTTTCCTGAGTATATATTATAGCACTCAAAGTCACTTTTACACTAAAGTAGCATTTTTTTTTTCACATTTAGTGTCCAAAAGAGTAATTCTAACATTAAGCAACCGTGGCACAAAAGCCTCCACATTCTTGCTGGTATTTTTAACTTTGTAGGGATTTCTTTCTGCATATTTAAATTCCTTCTCAATCCTAGTCACCTTTGAAAAGTTAAATTTAGATCATTCCCAACTAGATCTTTCAAATGTATTTAGGTTTTATGATGAGAGGCACAATGGGATGAAAAGAGTATTAGTTTTGAAACTGGCCTTCTAGAAGTCTGTTTCCTCCTCTGTAATCCAGAGGACTGGACAAAATGATTTATTTGGTACTCCAGTGTGACCTGCTTTACAGCTGAACATAAATGATGCATTTGCACATAGATAATTCCTAAAAGATGATCACAGCGATGATGTCTCCTGAGCTCCTTCCACATAGCAGAAGATAGGGCAGTCACGTATATGCCCATCATCTCTACCTGCCACAGTCACTCTTCAAAGTATGTGTTATTATGCCTACTTTACATAAGGGAGGAGCACTTCCTTACTGAATCCAACCTTGTGCATTCATTCCAGTGTACACTATGTCCTTGCTACCCAAACTGGATCAGTGATCTATCTGCTTAACAGACATGCTGAACCTTGGATTATAACTCAGATCTGCTGAAACAGAATCTGCATTTGAAAAAAGACTTCCTTAGGGTAGACATGCCTGTTCACTTTTGACAAGCTTCGAGTAGGCAGTGTGACTCTCTGAAATCAAAAGTGAGAGATTTAGCCAATGCCTGTGTTACTATTGATAAAGCAAGAAAGATTTAGTAGCTTGAAAGTTATCAGAAAAATTAGTAGGTTAGAGCTGAGGGTAAAATCAAGTCCTATGTGATTTCAAGCTCATAATGTTTCTCTCATATTATATTATTTTCCTATTGGAATTATATCCTATCTTACTTCAACTTACTGATGATAAATATGTAGGTAAGTAGATAGATAACTAGAAAGATGGATAGATAGGGAGACAGATGATAGGCAGATAAATACAAACAATAGGTAGATATAGTCAAACATGTTATTTTAAATCTATAGGTGAATTATAACATTTGAAATAGTCTCCACTGCCCTTCATTTGAGTCTACTTAAATCTATAGTTAATACCATTTTTCATTTATTCATATGAATATTAAAGTAATGTTAATATTTATTATAAACTATTATGATGACCTAATATAAAAAATTAAATCTGTAACCAGGACCAAGCACTTAGAAAGACTAAAAATATTTTAGTCATTCATGTTATAATCATGTTATGACAAAGTTGTAAGTGCTGAAATACAGTGTTTCAGGTTCTGAGAGGTAATAATACATAGGCACCATCAAAACAAATAGTTAACTTCTTTCATTAATAGAAAGTTGCCCTGTTAATATGATCTCTTGGAAAGTATTTAAAAAATTAAATTATTCGCATGTATTAAATTCTGTGAATTGTGATTAAAGAAAGAATACAAGTATATAATGTTCAAAAGTGTTGGGAATAAGTTGTTTCTCTTATACATAAAGAAACAGAATTCCTGTAATACTGGTAAACATCCACTTGTAGTAATTACCTAGAATTACATAATATATTGATGTTGAAGAATACTATTAAAAGGAACATAATATTTTATTACAGCTTTAGATCATATCCTCCAGAAGGCTATAGAGCATCTGGTACTACATGAAAATTGTGTCTTTAGTCATTTTATGAAATCATATTTTACAGAATTAAAATTAGTCTAGGTATACAAACTTTATTTTGTATTTTAAATACTTGTTTCAAAATTGAACACAATTACAGATCTCCCTTATATGGCACTTCTTTCATGCCATGGACAAGGTTAAGATAATGTTTTTATTACTATTCAAACATCATCTCTAGAAATTCAAATTTTGTACTACTGATAAATCCCTGCCTAGATGGTATGCAGAAAATGACAAGTAAAATCTAAGGTCTAACAGAAAAGTTTAAGGAACTCCTTCACACTATAAAAAATATTATTTTCAGGCAATGCTGACCACCAACCCAGTCAGACAGAGCAGAAGGCAGGACTCCAGGGGACCAGAGAATCCTAATGTATACTTAGAGAATTGTTGTTTACAAAGACCTTTTACATAAAGTATTAATTTGACCTTCACCCACAAACCCTATAGGAAGGTAGAACAGGATGATACTGTAGTCCAAACCCAGAATCAGAGAAATTCAGTAACAAGTTCTAAACTCCATGGTCATTTAATATCTGCAAGAGGACTAAACTAGGTTTCCAGTTCTTTAATACTTCTACTAATGCATAGTACTTCTATTTTAGAAATGAGCTATTGACTTTACATGTCAAACTGATATATGATGGTGACTTGTTTTCATTGTAACAAATGTCTCTCCATACTGGTAACCTTTAAGTATGGAATGAAAGAATTCCATCCCCCCAAAAAAACAAGTTAGGGAATTTTCTGGTCCAAGATTTTAAGTAGAAAAAGAAAACATTCAAAATACCATGATCTTTTCTTAGGAAATGAATTATTGCCTCTTAAGAAACAGGCTATTGTTTCATGACAAAATAAACCCTGTTTGACATGGGTCAGTCCGTAAACAGTTGATGGAGCTATTACAACTTCAAAAATATATGGCAAGTGAATTTGAAAAACTATATACCTGCTTAAAGTTGGCTAGGAGAAAAGATTCATGAAAGTAAAATTGAAGTCTGAAGGGAAGAAAAACTAGTATGTAAGTCCACACACACAAGACACTTCTGATGGGCTGATCAACATACTGCCATTTTCAATAACAACTTTATTGTTTAGGGTGGATGAATCAGAGACCCTTATCACATCACACTGTTTTATAGAGCCTCTGATTCATTCTCCCTAAGTAATATCATTAAATGGGGTAGTTTTGAGTTTTAGATACTTAGAAAAAGTCTCCTCACTTTTGGTTTCTTCTAGCACATAAGGTACTTGCTTGATTGAAGAACTATACAGTAGAGAATCTATAGACTTTCTACCTACAGTCTATATGCATTAAAACCTTTCCACTTGCTTTTACTCTACTTGTCAATCACTCATCCAACCTCTCTACACAACCACTAAGTGACCAGTGATAATAGCTTAGGATGTAATCCTCATATACTTTCTCCAAACTCAAAAAAATCAGAAGTCATGTTACACAAATCTGTTATTTTTTCCTTTCACTTCATTTACATTTTTGCTAAGAACTTATAATTGTTCTACAGTAAAATTTATCTATTTCTTCTTTAATATCTTCTAGGTTGCCTGTCTTGATTCATCAGTTCTTCCTAATTCAAAGTCCATGTTTATGTAGTAGCCTCAATTTTCTTCTAGAATTTTTATTACTTTCATGTTGCATAAAAGTAATAGTTGCAGTGCTTGTTTATGTCATTAATCTCTGCAGTTTGTGTAGTTTTGTGATCTTTCTTATCCATAAGCAGGTATAGCTTCGCTTCCTCTTTTTGCCTTGCTTCAACAGATTTTTATTGATTTTCTTGGATACTCACAAGAAAAATAGTTTTATTTTGGCCTTTGTATATCAGTTTTATTGCAGAACTTGAGGTTAGTGCTTCGTTTTATCTACTTTATTTTTTGTTGTTCCTTTCCTTCTCATTATTTTTAAAGTGTATAGTTCCTTTTGGGGTCATTGATTAAAATTCTTCCTCAGAGTAAAACTTTTGCTGAATCTGTTGGTTTTATAAAGAATTCTTCATAATGTTTTCAAAATAATTAGTAATCTATAATTTCTGTTTGTATGTATAATTTGTAATTTTATTGATCCATAAGAAATTTAGTACCATACTTGTTAATCTCCAGTAATTGAGGAGGTTGCATCTCTTTATTTATTACTACCTTCATTGTATCATGATACAAAATGTAACTTGTAAATTGAAAGTTTATATCTTTTACGTTAGTTTTCCTCATAGCCAAGTATATGGTTAATTATAAATATTTATTGATATGTAAAACAATACTTTCTACTTTTAAGTGTAAATTTCTAGACATAGATTTTATATGATGTTCATTGATATCTGATTCCTCCTTGTCCTCAATTATTTTGTCTACTAGATCTGATTTCCACAACAGGTATATTAATACCTTACACTTACAACTGTATTTTTTATTAATATGCAGTTGCAATAGCTCTTTTAATGTGTTTTTAGAAACTATGTTGTTGGTACATTCAACATTGTATTATTATATAATGCCTCTCTATGTATTTAAATGTCTTTGACCATCTTTACCATTTATTACCACTTTGTGCTTCTTATAAATAGCATACAGTATAGGCAGATTATTAACAATCTCTAGTTTAGCTTAAAATTGGCATACTTCTTTTTATTTGTTTTATTTTTATCTCCTTTTGAAATTTAGTTTCTTTATTCCTGTTCTGATATTTTTCTGATCTGATCAAACTGCTTGCTCATTCTCTTTCACTTGCTTGCTTCATGTTGATTTGGAAATTCCACTCTACTTTTCCATTCTATTAGAGTCTTTCCTACTTCTAATTAAATATCCCTCAATTATTTTTAAAAAAGCATATATAATCCTCCTTATTCATTAGGACAATGTATTTTCCTGCTATTTCTCTTACCCCATTTCCATATGGACAATGTATTTTCCTGCCATTTCTTATATACCATTTTCATATGATAAAACCCTTATGATATTCTTTTTTTCCATATTCTTCTTCCCTAGATTAGACTTTGGGAACATTTGCTCCCATTATCAACTTATTATGTAAATAAGCCAAATATAGTCCCTATATATTGGCCCTATACGGTTTACTTTTTAAAAAATTGTTCTAATTAGTTATACATGTCAATAGAATGCATTTTGACACATCATACATAAATGCAGCATAACTTCTCATTCTTCTGGTTGTACATGATGTAGAATCCCACTACATGTAATCCCATTACATGTCGTGTAATCATATATGCATATAGGGTAATTGTTAGACCAGAAGTTTGCCAATGACAAATTAAAATATTTATATATAAAATTCTTTAACTGTAGCACATATAGGCAGAATTTTAACCTTTATAGAAACTGCTTGTTATGCATACCCCATGAAATAATACCCGATGTTTAAAGGCCATAGATAAGACAAACCCTGAGAGTCATAAAAGACCCCAAACCATTGCTTCCCTTGGAGTTCTCTTAACCAATGACTCCCTGTAGTGCTTCTGAGTGACATCATCTGGACAAAAAAACCCTCCCTTCTTAAACAACTCCTTTAGCCCTTTCCTTTTCTATGTGGTGCCCTGCACCAAGTCCTCAGGAAGATCTCATGCTGTGAGGAACTTCCCCACAAGTGCAAACCTCCCAGAGTGCCACCAAATAAACTCTGTTGTGTGCCCTTACCACTTCATACATCTTCCCTGAACTTACTACAGCCATTCACAACTTTGCTTGAGTAGTATGGTAAAATGAGTTCTAGATCATTAACTGCTTTCCTTTTATTGCTCTTGTTCTTCAAAAACTATTACTTGTATTTAAGTAAAACATATTCCGTCACCCTATTTTTAACCAGTTAAAGAGAGAAATGATAGATAATCTGGCAGATATAGAGATATAAAGTCATATTGCCTATTGCCATTAATCACCCCATTACTCTCTTCTCTTCTTCCTCTTAGTCTCTGACTAAAAGTATTACTACTAAAGTATTACTACTTTACTGGAGCTTATTTTCGAGCAACTATCTGTCATGACTACACAGATGATATACTCCTTGGACCACTGAATGTCCATGATACCTTTACTCTATGCACCAATAGCCTAACAGGTGACACAGTGAGTTTGTACTTTTCTGTCAAGTGCTTTTTTTCTCCATAATCTGTAGCAGCCCTTCAACCTTTTTTCAAACATTGGTGTTGCAGATAATAATCACAATCCTTTTGATCCTTTTCTATTTTGTAAGTACATTCTTTCCGTCTACAAGCCTGCATGGTTTCTTTGAGTCCTTAAAGTTCAGAAATTTTTTCAGGACTTATGAAGGTATATATCTTTTTTCCTCAACCTTATCGAGAGTTCATGGGGATTTTAAGTCTACAGACTCAAGAACTCAGCTCAGGGTTCTTATCTATATTAAAAAAAAAAAAAAAAAAAAAATTGCTTCACTTCTATCTAAAACTTTTTCTTCTTTACAATTCCTAATATTCACATGTTCATTCTCTTTAATATGTGCTCTGACTCTTTTCTTTACCTTCATAATTTTCATCACTTTATGTTTCTGATTAGTGCTTTATTTTTTCTACTGTGTCTTCCTAACTGTAAGTTCTAATTTAATTAGGCCACCTTCTCCAACTCTTCTACTGGATATTGTAATTTACTTTTTTCTCTTTTAATTTCAAAAAGTATTTGGTTATTTTTGTTTGTTTTGTTGTGTTGTGTTATTCCTGTCTACCTTATTTTACTTAAAATCCTTATGCATCAGGGTGCGGTAGTGCACTCCTATAATCCCAGCAGTTTGGAAGGCTGAGGCAGGAGGGTCCTGAGTTCAAAGCCAGCCTCAGCAAAAAGCTAGACACTTAACAACTCAGTGAGACCCATCTCTAAATAAAATACAAAACAGGGCTGGGAATGTGGCTCAGTGGTCAAGTGCCCCTGAGTTCAATCCCTATTCTCCTCCCAAAAAATCATTATGCAGAGTGATAGCCAGGGATAAAAATAGAGAAATAAAGAGTGAGTGAGTCTACTACTCTAGCATGTCACTTGGTTAGGAACTGTCTCTGGGAGTGGTTGTGATTGTTCTCAACACTCTTAATATCCTCTTGCACTGATCACTCCTTTCCTTCTCCTAGGAGCATGGAAATAACAGCAATTCTTGGAATGCTGAGAAGCACAGGGCTCTGTTACCATGTGGGTCATCTTTGCCATTTGGAAAATCAATACCTTTATTTTTTGGCTATCTGGAAGATTCCATTTTGCTGGTGTCCTTAGTATTAAAAGTTGACAAATAAGTGGCAAGTAATTTCACAGTCTCAGAGTCTGTAGAATGGCTGTGTTGAAAATCTTTTTTTTTCTTTCAAAGATGTCATGTTTTCCTAGCATCTACTTTTATATAGTTTTAATTAGAAAATGTCAATTACAAATGGATACATTTTCTGTAGTTATATAAGTATAATTAACATCACCTCTCAACTAGAAAGAAAAAAAAATGTGGTTTGGCTTAGCAAGGTAGTCCTTTGGGAGGTGAGGATGTGATACAAGAGGGTACTTCAGAGAGGCAAGTGCTGTGGACCTTGGAGGAGAGACTGGGCTGCAGAAAGGAGATAAGGCAAGAAAACTTCCTTGAGGGCTAGCTTAACATACTGACATAGCAATGGAATACAAGAGACCAGCAGAGAAGTCCCACTCCCAGGGCCATGGTGTGTGTGGGAGTTGGGGCCATATGGGAAGGGTAATTATATATACCTTGGAGAACACTGCTAACCTCTCTCCACCCTTGAGGGGTAAGAGATATAGCAACCGAAGGGAAGGAGGAGCCAGACATGGCCAGTAAGCTCCCTTTCACTCTCCCCAGTTCAGGGTCATAAAATGGACACCCCAACTACACATGCTCAGGTTGTATACCACTCTGAGCTGTTTAAAAACACAAAAGCATTTCATGCCAGATGCAGCTGTTTGAAGGTTCCACAGCCTATGTGCTATTATGCAATCCATTAGCTTTCTTGACTTAGTTTTAACCTCAAGTCAGAAATGATTCTTGTTTCTTAAATAATTTTCTTCTATGAAAATTATTCATTCATTCAATCCATATTTAAAGTTTTTCATAATAGTTGTGAATGTTGTAAGCGGAACAAAATCAAAACCCTAAACTACAATGTCCTTTCAAAAACCAACATATTCAATATATGGCCTTATATATAAAAGACCTAGAAAGCATGTACATACTTTGAATTAGCAATGCCATTTCTATATCTTACAGATGTACCAAATGCTGATATATATTGCTGCTCATTGCAAGCAAGATAGTAAATAATGGAAGACTGACAAATTACGGCATATCCATATGGTAAGGTCAATGAATGTTACACAAACATTTAAGTAGCTAGAGAAATAACAAGCATGGAAAAACCCATAGGTGCAGTTATATCCTACTATCAAAAGAGCCTTCAAAAGAGATTTGCTATTCTAATAATTCTTGAAAAGAAGCCCTGGGATCTCTCCTCAGTTCTAATGTGCCTGCCTGTTGCTGAATCAAAGAAGCATGAGCTGAATCAGGCTTCATCACCTGCCCACATCATCTAGTATCCATGTTAACCTCATTTAAACCATATGGATGGTGCATATGGATGGAAAATGAGCGTTTTGTTATTAGATGAAAAGGACGTGGGCATGAAGATACCTATTTTCAGTATGTTGTTGATGTCTATCTTTTAAAAGAAAGTTGACAAATGTATCTAGCCTTTCAAAACTTCCTATCAGACAAATTATGTTGTTTCAAAACCCATATTACTAACCACTAAGCTAGTGAGATATGAAGGAATTAGACAAATATGAGCTCCTTCCTCACATATTATACAGAATAAGAGTAAACATAGATCTCTCGGCTGTGGACATATCTGTTGTATGAATCCTTTGGTCTCAGACCTGATAGCGGCCTGGAGATTTCTCAGAAACATCCACTATAAAATCTTATTATTACAAAATTTCAAACATATTATCTACCCTCTGGCAACTCAGTTGTCCATTTTGGGGACATAATAGAGTAAAAGCCCCAAAGGAAATTAAGATTTTGCAGATCAATAGATACACCCCATAGTGATGCTTATGTGAAACCATTTCAAACCTCTACAACAATTTCATAACACGACCTGAAAACAGTTCTAAACATGAAGTGATGAAACAGGCTCACTCACAAAAAGACTTTGAAGGTGAGAAAAAGTCTGCAATGGCTTGGAAATTAGCATAGTCAAAGATTTCATAATAATAATGGCAGATGTTTTGGGGGGAGAGAAGAATTATGAGTAACCAGATAATCTTATTGTGGTGGAGATGTCAATACAGACTAATGAATCTAAGAGTTCACTAGACAAAGAGGCAGAACGGAAGGGTCTCCTCATGATATTAGCAATAAGAAATTGTAGCCAAATCTTTATGGGTGGTCAATGAAAAAATAATTAGAGGTTGGTTGTCATTTGATCAAAATTCACTCACTGGAAGACATGAGAGCTACGTTTTTCATATTCAAGCATAAACACAATAACAGCCTACAGACTCATGTTCATTTCATAACCATATTATTCACTTTATGTTAGAACCTATTTAGGGTATTTCTTCATAATTTACAAACTGAAAGCCTCTGAATCAGTAACATTACATCTAGTATATTTTTCTGCATGCCATTAAAAGTGGAAAGAAGTTATATGGTGATTTTAGAAATGGCAGATGAGACTTGGTGGTGGTTAAAGCATGATTTAGACAAGAGGGTTGAAGTAATAGCATAGGACAAGGAAGGGAAGAAATCAGGTGGTAATTAAGGCATAAAATCAGCCATTTTATATCTATCTTTTCTCAGTCTTCCTGGTAATCCTTTTCCTGATATTAGTTTTAGCTCACTGATAAGAAAATTGAGGGAAGGAGAAATAATTCATTCAAGGATTGGTAGTAGAATTAATGGTTATATATGCGTCAGTACAATTTTAATAAAGAAATAAATTCCATACACTCAAAGCCCTAAATATTTGATACAAAAATATGTCTTTATGCTCATGTACACTGAGTAAAAAACAAACTGGAAATGAAAATGTCTAGGAATCAGTTTAGTCTTTTCTATCTGTTGAAGAAAACCTCCAAAGCACAAAACCTGTAAGGACAAATCAGTAGCATTTCACACATTTTTATAAATATCAGCACTCTGTCGTGTGTGTGTGTGTGTGTGTGTGTGTGTGTGTGTGAAGTCCTACACTGTTCTGCAGTTAAATTATACTATGATTCCTCACAGGTCTGAATCATTCCTTCAGAAAAAAAATGATACTTGACTAAGAACCACGGAACCAATTAGAATTCTTCCCAGAAATGGAAAGAAAATATAAAGCCTCTTACTTGTGTCAGACCAAGGAAAATTCTGAGAGTTGAAAAGAGCATACTCTAATTTTAGCAACTAAAATCAACAGTGGCCTTGGTGAGCCTTCAAGTCAAGATGTATTATAGTTGCTCACAATGCTACTATCAGATTTGGGAGTCCACACCACACACAATATTAAATTAACAAATGAATATGTCTTAGGCATGTCTTCAAAAGAATTACAAATCCTTCATTTAAAAATGCAGTTGACATTGTAAAGGTAATTAAACTTTCCTAAATTAAACTTTTTGAAATGTTTAATGGTTGATTTTGTTCTTTCAAAATGATATCGCTCATTTTTAATTTCCTCTTGTATTATCTGAAATATTCCTAGGATTTTAAGTCAAGATTTTTTTTTCTGAAGTAAGTTAATTTTCTAATATTTGTTCAATCTTAAAAACAGTTGCCAAAACTATACTAGGACAAAAATACTGAATTTTAACTTATTTCCCATAATCTCAGTGATGGTAATATCAATTGTTTTTCTATATACAAAATACTTTATTATGTGTTTTGTAAGGATTATGATAATTATTTAACTGAATGCAACATCCCTGTAAGTTAGGTATGAGCATCAATCCTGTTTTTTAAAAGAGCAAACTGTGGCTGACCAAGCCCAGATGATGTGCACACTGTCACACAGCTAGCTTCATTACAGCTAGGCTTGGCCTCCAGGCACCAATAACTTCAGAACTTCAACAGTGAAGCACAACAATATTGTGGACTGATTAAAATGCATAGGCAAGGTCCTGCAACTGGTCTGAAGGCCCAATAGCTTATTGTCAGAAACATCTGGATAACTATACTCATTCTAATTTTGCAGCCCTCATTTGAGAAAATCATACACTAGATTGTGTTCACAAAACTAGGTGGAGATGAATAGTGATAATGCCTGAATGGACTCTGCTGAAGCAGAAACTAAAAATACACTAAATATTGTATAATATCAATTTTGAGGACAGGAACTCAGTTCAGCTAGTCCTGGGATACAGCCAGAATAACCTATATGCAGAAATTCCATATAAGAAAAAACCTGGGCATTAAAGAGGGAAAGTGAAATTCCAAAAGATCTGATGTGACCTTTACTCACTTAGGTATTAATGTTCATGGCCCAAAACCTTCCATTTGTATCTCCCCTGCAGATTTGGACAATCTCTCTGCTTTATATTATAGTTACATGGACTACTTTCTAAATTCTTTAAATATGTTAACTGGTTTTGATTCACCCAGCTAATGGCAATTAATGCCCCCATTGATCTGAACTTCTGGAACAGGGTTTGACAAACCATAGCCTGTGAGCCAAATCTAGCCTGCCAGATTTTGTATAGCCTTTGAGCTAAGAATGAGTTTTATTTTTCTCAATAGCTGGAGAAAGGAAGAGGAGGAGAAAGAGGAAGAAGAAGAAGAGGAAGGTTTTGTGACACAGGAAATTTATATGAAATTCAAACTTCAGTGTATAATTATAGTTTTATTGGAAACCAGCTACGGCCATGTGTTTATGTATTATCCATGGCTTTCTCACTGTAAGAGAAGAGTTGAGTAGTCCCAACAGAGATTAAATGGCTTATAAAGCCTAAAATATTTACTATCTTGCCATTTACAGAAGCAATTTTCATACTGCTGATCTACAAGGTAAGCTCTACTACTAGAATGTATGCTCCATGCTGACAATATTCCTTTTTTGCTCACTTCTTTGTCCCAGCACCTATGAAGGAACATTCAAATAAATTTACTGGAGAAGGAAGAAAGGGAAGGAGGGAGCCAGGAAATTGCTCCTTCCTCTTCACTCTCATGTATAGCACACGAGTTGATAATTTCAACATATTATAATTTGCTTTAACTATTTTCTCCTTAACAGAGTTATAAGCACCATAAAAAGTGGATGATGATGTTTAATTGATAAAAGGTGTTCAATAACTGATAAAAAGATCAATAACCAGCCAATACTCCTTGTATAACACTAAAAGGTCTAAATAGTTGATCCAATGTAACTGTACATTTTTTTAATGAAAACTCTTATAAAATTAAATTATAATTCCATTTTAGGTGGAAAATTCAAATCCCCTAAAAAAAGGTTTTATGCAAAGAGTAGCATCAGAATCAGTATAAAGGCTCCTAATGTGATAATTGAAAGGATATTATTATTCATCTCTTGATCAAATTCTCAGTTGCTTTTTAAAAAGCAATAAATACCCTATGTAATTTACAGAAAAATTACCTAAAGTTACCAAAATTAAACCTATCATAATACTAGTGCTTTAAATTTACAGAGCAATTTATAAAATGTCACTTAGAACAATCTTTTATTTTCAGTGCTTAAGAACAACTTTAAATCCCTAGATTAACAAAAATGTTGGGCTTATATGTTTAAAAATGACATAGAAATCAGAGAAATGGGCAGAGATAAACAAATTCAGCAAGGAAAATTACAAGTCATAAAAATCCTTAATGAACATAAGACACCAAAATAACCAGGTAGATATAGTGGAACTGAAATTGAATTACCCTTCTTAATGAGATAATCTGTATTTAGTGGTGTTATTTTTACTCCCAGGCTGTCTGAGCTTTCTCATAGTTCATCAACCCCAGAGACAACTTTGTAGAAAACACTGGAGAGCACTATTATTTCCTAGGTTTCTAAGCCTAATAGACGCTATTTCTATATTCATTTTACCAAGCCTTGATCTGTTTAGTTTTGAATACTTTATGAGAGTTTTGGTTTTTTAAAATGAAATCAGTTCAATGGAAAGATTGTCAGAGTATCCAGCTCCATAATGAATCAATAATAAGAAATTAGCAGTCATAGAAAGGAAATTCCTTGTCCTGAGGTTGTATCTACACTCTGAGGCCATGTAAGGCTCTTTGCTACAAGATTCTATTATTAAGGGGACCAGTGTAAGTTTGTTTTTGGTTTGTTTTTTAACTCTTACTTTTGCCACTGTCAATATGATTACTGGGTTATTTTTAGTAATATCTCAATTTTTCTTCTAAGCTCCAAATGTTAATAATAAATCTAACTGAACATTAATGAGTTCAATCTAAAAAGACCCTGAAAATCCACCAATTAAGATACTAGAAATTATTCTAGTAAAATACATACAAAGGGTGTTTTTGTCAGCTTCTTTGTCACTGTGACCATAAATACTGACAAAATAAGCCGAGGAGAAAAAGATTATTTTGGCTCAAGGTATCAGAGGTCTCAGTCCTTAGAGAGCCAACTCCAGTGCCCTGGGCCCAAGATGAAGCAGCACACCATGGAGGAATGTCATGGCAGAAAGAAGCAGTTCACCTCATGACAGGAGGAAGCAGCAGGAAGACATCCGGGAAGGACCCTTGGGGAAGTTGAAACCTTTCAGAGCATGATCCAGTGATCCATCTCCTCCTGCCGTACCTGCAGTTACCACCCAGTCCATTCAAAGTAGGATGGACTGATTAGGTTACAGGTTTCACAGTCTAATCGGATCACCTCTCAATATTCCTGCATTAACATAAGACGTAAGTGGACCCTCAAATCCAAACTATAACAAGGGATGAAGGTGTTAAAAAGTGATTAGCAATGGATATGTTAGGATGAATTAATTATCTTTTTCTCAAAACTTTTTGAGTTATTCTGGGGAAATAAATATGTTAAGTAGAGGAAGAAGAGGTGGGGAATGCTGAGTGCTAATTCTGGTGACAGAGACCTTCAGAAAGGACTATGCAGTAGAAATCCTGGTCACGAGGCAATCCTATGAACTCCCATGACATTCCACCATTGTAACCTCTTTGAAATTTAAGGAAATTGTGAAATTCACCTGCCTCCAACCAGATCACTGGCTCTGTTTGTGAGAAATTTGTTAGTTCTTCAGTATCTGCTTCTCCTTTTTTTTCCCCCAATAGATTTCTTAGCTAGTCACAGGGTCATACAAAGTAAAAACTTTATTTTGAGTCTTTTCTGAAACTAGGTTTGGCAAGATGTGATTTCTTTTAAGGGGGGAGCAAGAAAATATGAACAAAAGAGATTTGTGCAACTATCACACAGTGCAATGGTGCACACCTATAATCCCAGCAGTTTGAGAGGCTGAGGAAGGAAGATTGTGAGTTCTAAGGCAGCCTAAGCAAAATTTATGTGCTAAGCAATTCAGTGAGACCTTGTCTCTAAATAAAATGCAAAATAGGGCTGGGGATGTGGCTTGGTGGTCAAGTGCCCCTGAATTTAATCCCTGGTACAAAAATTTTAAAATAAAAAGAAAAAAGAAAAGAAAGAAAGAAAAATGAAAAAGAAACTTGTGAAACTATCAATTCAAATTCTGGACTAAAGAGTAGGAGCATACTCTTTCCTCCTTCCCCTGATTAGTATGTGGATATATGGACTATCTCCTGTTATATGAATAAATGTATGAGAAGGTAAAAAGATGGAAAGAACCTGGATTGCTTGAACTATTTAAATAGAGAGAGAAGTAAGTATTTATCTTGGTTAAGCTGAACCTTTATCTTAGTTAAAATATGCTGTGATTGCTGGTAGCACATGTCTGTAATCCCAGAGACTCAGAAAGCTGAGGTAGGAGGATCGCAAGTTCAAATCTAGCCTCAGCAACTTTGCAAACCCTAAGAAACTGAACAAGACCCTGTCTCAAAATAAAAAAATTAAAAGGGCTGGGTATGTAGCCCTGGGTTCAATCCCCAGTAACAAAAAGTAAATAAAATAAAATACCCCATGAGAACAAAAGGCATCATTCATACTGTTTTGTATATTACCCATGCCTCATTATGAATCATGGTGGATCAATCAATAAATATGTGATTAATGAAAGAACATATAAACAAATTAAGTTGCAGATATGGAGGGCTGTATTAATAGACAGATGGATCAATGAGTGCAAGGATAGATGGATATGTAAATATGGACAATGAAGAGAAAACATATGAGGACTATACAAAAGTATCATTCATATTATTATAGTTACCTGGGGAAGTTTTTAACCACTTATGAAATAGGATGTTCCAGCTGAACTAGGCTGTCATTTATCTCTTGTTTAGTATTTCCCAACATTTTATAAAATAGTATTTCCCAAGTTGGAAATAAATACAAGTAAAATGACTGAACAACATTGGTAGGCTACTATTGTCACTATGAAAGCCTTAGATATAGATAGAACACAGAGACCACTGAAGTGGAAGAAATGACCAGAGTGGGTTCCAGCTGCAGACCATGCAAAGAAATCCTGACAGGTAGTGAGTCAGCGAGTCCGCAGCACAAAAGCCCATCATTGCAGGTGTGTAACTCATCAGGAAGGAAAAATGAGCATCAGAGGAGCTGGCAAAAACAGTAAGCAGGCGACTTGTCCAAAGTGTCAGGATTGTCAGAGAATGAGAATAAGGATTGTGGTCAGATGCATTTCAGGGACTCCTGCAACAGTAAGAATCACAGTTCTTGAGGAATTAAACTGGTAAAGAACCAAACTCTGGATTTAGGCACATTGGAACTATATAGGTAGCTGAGAACTGAAACTGGAACATTAACTAGGAGCTTAGTCCTAGGAAATGATGAGAAATCTTGATTAGAGTTCAGGACCAAAGAGAACCAGTAGCAGATTGAGTGTCTGCTGAACATAATGGCTGAAGGTTCTTAAAATTGCTCTAACTGGGGACAAAACTAGATCCATAATATGAGGTCAGGCTGGGTCTGATGGGGAGGATCTGAATTCGATGTAGGGACTTAAAAAGTCTGAGAGAAAAGCAGGGTTCACAATTCTATATCATTTTAAATCATGACCTTGGACAAAGAACACTGTCATCATTTAAGCCTAATAGCCTTGACTGCTCAGGAAATTGTTATAAGAAATTCTTACAACAAAGATGTTTCATAATTGCTTAGCAAAGAATTTTTATATTCTTTTACTGGTTTGCATTTCTTGAATCTCCTAATCTACATATCTCTAAAATCTTTAGACTATCATTTAAAAACCCAATGTCATATGCCCTCATTAAGGAAGCAATTTAGTTAACTAATGTCATTATTACTGAACATTCTAACTAATCTGACAAATTTTTCATAACCACCCAGCGAGATCCAGACTCCCTTGTAATTCCTATTAGACAAGCTGATAAAGGAAAAAAAGAAAGAAACAAAGAAGAAAACCTTATCATCATTGTCAGTTCTAAAACCTCATTTGCTGCAGGATAGAATTAAGACCCCATCCTCTTTATAAAATCTACCCTTCAACTTGAGGCAAAATCTAAGATTACTCAACATTTAAGCAAATCTTTGTAGTTCCAAATGTAAAACTCTCCACTAGAAGACTACATGTAACCTAACACCTCCTCCCTCTCCACCTTTTGGACCAATAGACAGAAGTAGAAAAAACAAAAGTGTCATTATTCTTTTAATTTGGAAATGTAGCATTTGTTGTATTTATCCCAGCATTAAAATGCTACTTAATAATAGTAGGTTTTGTTTTTTCATTCACAGATTAATTAGTTCCCTAAAAAATTAAATGAAGTCAACAAAAGAGTAAAGCTAAACTTACAGCAAGGTGATTTGGAAGATGAAAGTCACCAGGAGATGGAAATTTATGACTCAGAGCCATACTCACTGATGAGCTCCTGGTGGGGTACCAACATGGCCATAATATCCATGTCTCATTTAAAGAAGATGATGTCTTCTTCTTGATGGCTTACATTTTTGTTTGCCACTTGGCTCAAAAGAAAGCTATAAGGATAAAATGAACTTGAAATTTAATGAATAGGGCTAAAATTAAGCCTGGAAGAAAAGTTTACAATAATAAAGCGTAGTATGTTAAGAGTCAAACAGTGGGGCACAGTGACTCATGCCTGTCATTCCAGCAGCTTAGGAGGCTGAGGCAGGAGAATCACAAGCTCAAAGCCTGCCTCAGCAACTTAGTGAAACCTTTCTAAAAAATAAATAAAGGGTTGGGGATGTTGCTCAGTGGTTAAGCACCCAACGGTTCAATACCTAGTACCCTCCCCCCGCCAAAAAAAGTCAAATAAATAAACAGCAACAAATCTTTTTGCTTACTGTTTTCCAGAACCACAGAAATATGCTGAAATTTATATCTGTGGTATACAAAAATAAAATTTGAACTCAGGCCAGCCATGGTGGTGCATGCCTGTAAACCCAACAACTTGGGAGGTGAGGCAGGAGGATCACAAGTTTGAGATCAGCCTTAGAAATTTAACAAGAACCTTCACAACTTAGTAAGACTGTGCTTTAATATTACAAAAAGATTCTACATGCTGAAATTAAAATAAGATCCAGCTTCTATCCAATAAATTACTTTTATTGATGCATTATTTTGAAGATGGAAGATTGTTTTATATGAAAATGTAAAACTAGAAAATCTGGGTAACATATCTTAGTTTCTTTTAGACAACAGCTTTAAAAAATACAAATTCTGCATGAAGAATATGTGGAGCAGTAGAATTCAATGTGAAGATGAAAAAAAGCAGGTGAGCAGAGAAGACATGGAAGGTTATAGGCATATTTATTTTAGTTCATTTGTCAGCATTAATATGCAGTCAGGATCAAGATATTTATATTTATGTATTTATTTATAGTATTCCAAAGGTTCCTTATTTTTTCCATAAATAAAACCAACAACAATAATAATATTGTGTGGGTATATGACTATATGATGGTTTTGCCTGATAAACATCCCTTCATTAGGAAATTCTACTTCCACAATTCTACCTGCACACCTCAAGAATTGGTGTTTGACCCACGCCTAACCACTCTGTGGAAGACCATTCCTCTGACAACAAATTATTGCACCTGTGAGCAAAACTTTCACAGTGGATTAAGATATGGATATATCTTAATATAGCAGCAATTAAGTATAATATTTGTTTTCCCACCAAGTGGTTTAACTAGAAGAATAAGAGAATTTGGCTTCATCCTCTTGGACATTTGGAAACACATTCAGTTCTTGGAAAAAGGAAAAAAAAAGGGGGGGGGAGGGGAGGAAGGAAGGAAGGAAGGAAGAAAGGAAAAAAGGAAGGAAGGATGGAGGGAGGGAGGGGGAGGGAAATAGTGGAAGAAGACAGAGAGGGAGAGAATGGACAAATATATCTTGCAGAAGTAAGTCTTGGCTCTACTGCATATGTCTCAATTCTCTTCCTTAGCCTTTGATTCCAATGACCAAAACCAAATTGATTCCCTCTCAGCTCTATGACCTAGTATGGTCCCTTTATGCTTAAGGGAATTTAGGCTGAGTTTATTTCTCTTGTAACTGAAGGAAAAACAAGTGCCGCTACTGGGTAAATGTATTCATCTCTGAGGTACCACCTTCTCATTTTTTGCTCTTCCAGACTTCCAAACTTATAGAACCAATTTTCTACATAAATGTCCTCTTTTTTTAAATATTTAGCATAGTTTGTTTTCTTCTCTGGACCCCAACTGATATAATATCTGCCTGGGGCTTGGGAAATAAGTCTTGAAGAAATATATATTAGAATCTTCATTATAGAGATGGTAAGTGAAGCTATGAGATGGGTGAAGTTCATGGAAGATAAAGTTCAGAAGGAAATGTGCCAGATTAAGGTAAGCTGGTTGATGCAGTACAGATTCACTTTAATCTTAAATATAAGTTGACTTTGGCCTAAAGAATGTCCTACAGGGTAGGCAGAAATATTTGAAAAAATTTTCTAAGGAACTTAGTCAGAAATAATTAACTAAAGGCAGCATTGTCCATTAAAGAAGAAAATGCTAGGACTGAGCAAGACTGAGACTGAGTTATTTCATCTGGTTACAATGTTAACTTCATGCTACATCCTATACCTCCTTGAGCCTTACTATTATTCATCTGCAAAAACGGGTTAAATTATAATAACACTTTCATAAGCTACTTTGACATAATGCAGGTGACATGATATGAAAAGAGCCAACCTCTTGATAATAATCACCACAAGGCAGTTACGACTATTGTCAATGATATTATAACATGAAAAGACTAGCACCAGACTGATCCAATACAATGCTTTCTCTATACATTATGCATAAAACATACAGATATAATACATATATATCTAATATACTTTAGTTTCTAATTTAATAAACATTATAATATGATAAATATAAGAACATAGAACATAGAAACAAAACTCCTTGAGATAAACTAAGTTTGTTGCCAAATGAACTGTTTTTGATCTCTGCCTCTCATATTATCTCTGGATATTTTATAGCTCTCTCTTGTTTGCTCTTTGTGTCCATTTACTCCAAGGTACTATACAAAGAAGTTAACTGTTTATGCTAAAATTCTCCTGCCAATCCTGGCTCTGAAGCTTTATCCACTGGAACCTAATATAGCATTTGGATCTGGTCAGATACAGAATGATATGGCTTGTTAATTTCAAAGACCTGGCTCTGTGAACTGGCATGTTAGTGGTAGAAAGAGATTCTAACAAAACATTTACCTCATTTAATATGCCTAAAAGACTGATCTGCCTTCCTTGACAAGGACACTAACACCACTCCCTTGTGATTAGAAATTGCTGGTCACATCTAAATTTTATACCTGGATGACACACACCTGCAAAGTTGTCACATTGAATTTGACTTTTTATTAATAGTCTGATTAAATCACCTCAGATAAAATCTTTTCTTGGACACAAATCCTAAATAAACAAATTTAAATTTAACTGCCAGCTTCCACATCTATAATCAAAGAGGAAAGCAAACACAAGATTGATGTTCAATCATTAACACCACATGCCACTGAAAAACCAGCTCAGACCATCTCAATGGGAACTTTCTAAATCTTATTGAGCAAAACTAAATATGATTCAAATTAGCAAATACTAGTTTTCTTTCACCCTTTACCTCTTCGATTATAACGTTTCCTCTTGGTTTACCACTCCAAGTTCATTGAACAGCAGGCATTTAAGGTGGTACAAGCTGCTTTGTACATATTTGTGCTCTTTCTGAAATCTGGGCTGTTCCCTCTATAATATGTCTAACTGATGCAGCTGCAGTCACAAGGCACTCACAGGGACAAGTAAGTGTGTGGTTCTGCTACAACCTATACATTATATTCAAGCAACTAAGCATTGCATGATAGCCTAAAATCATATCAAATTTTGAAAAGATTTAAAATACTATACAAGCATTTTTCCCTCTAGAAAAATGAGAGAAATTCTTTTCTTTCCTGTTCTCTACTGGCAGGAACCAGCTCACTATTGTATTCTAGCCCTAGCACTTGTAAACCATAATGGATGTTACACAAACGATTACTGAATAATCAATGAACTCCCTGAAGTTATTACACCTTACCACCTATTCCCATATACCTCAAACATGTCACTTGGGAAACACTGTCTGGGCTTATCACTTCCTCAGGAGAAAAATCATTTAAGACATCATATAAAGTAAATTTGCTTAATAATATTAAAATATGAAATTTTCCCATAGGAAAATCACTAAAATAAATACATTATTTGGAAATAGCAAATGTGGAACTAAAAAACAGCCTTCAGAAGGATCTCAAAATTGTCATTACTGAGAAACTCAGAAAAAAATTCTAACGCAATATTAAATATTATTTCCATCTCTACTTTCTTTTCCCTATTTTCTCTACCTGAAAATGAATAAAAGGCCCATTCCTTTTCATGTTTATGATACAGATGTGAGGAAATATGAACTGTAGATTTTCTCCATGTGCTTTTCTTTGGGGGAAAACTTTCCACTGTCTAAAAAGGTGGCCATGAATACTAAACAATTCTTGTATCAGGTAAGGATTACATCTTGTAATAAGCCAGGAAATGGAACTCTTGTTTATAGGCTGTCTTCTTCTAAAACCCTTTGCTTAGATTTATATACAGAACCAAAAAAATTATTTATTATTTCATGTATTCCTCAATCCAAAGGATTGTTCTGTGAGCTGATATTATAATCTGAATTCTCTGAGTGAGTCTTGCTGGCTGCAGGGGGTGGGGGAGGCGTTCTTCTTATTTTGCCATCAGTTTTCCCCTCTGGCAGGTAAAGCACATAAGACAGGTGGGAGTCTTACCTCAGCATGTGAAAAGTGTATGTGGCAAGGGTAAATCATTCAATTTGTTTGAGGAAAAAAGTAATTCTATCAAATTCCAAAATCTGATAAGTACTTTAGGATTTATGAAACTAAAGCTTCAGCCAGCACCCCACCCAGGCACAGAAGGATATGACTCTCAGAGCCAAAATGTGCACAGATCTCAAGGAGATCCTGTGATCTTCAGATCTGTACACATGGCATTATTACTTATATGGTCACCTAGAACTCGTTATTTACTGCTTGCTTGATATTTCAAATATTTTCTTCAAAGTTTTAACTCACTAAAACTAAAGGAATTTAAAGGGATTGTTAACTTACAGTCAAGTCATTTAACCCAGATATAATTAAAGAATATATTAACAAAGCCCAGGAAGTTTAGCAGCTAACATTACATGATACATGTTAATGATAAAACAGCACAATCATGGGAGACTGGGGAGAGATTTTAGATGATCAGAAGAGAGAAAAATAAAAAATAATTATGATAAATACTTTTCAATGGAAGTGTTACAAAGAAGTTTCCTAAACTTCAGATCATTATTTCAACCCATATTTAGCATAATACATTTTTAGGAAAATACTGAGTTTGTTAAAATGAATATATTCTATATAAACCACAAAGCAATTATGGTGACCAGATTTAAAGGTGGCCTCCATGACTCCTGTGTCCTAGTATCCACACCCTCATATAATCCCCTTTCTTAGAGTGTGAACAGAACCTCTGACTTGCTTCTAACAAAGATATGGCAAAAATAATCACTCTAAAGACTCTTTGCAGACTTGAAAGGTTTGTGGCCAGGCTGAGAAAGCCCAGGTGCTAAAAAAGAATGGGCAACCTGTAGGAACAGCAGGATCTGACGGTAAGCTCCACTAACAGCAGTAAGTTTGGGCACTTGGTCCTATAATCACGGAAACTAAGTATTGTTAACAACCTGAGTCACACTGGAATTGGCTTCTCCCCTCCAGCCTACACCTAGGTTTTAGCTTTGAGAAACCCTGGCCAAGGGACCAACTCAGGACATGCCTGGACTTCTGACCCAAAAATTCTTGAGATGACAAATGTGTTGATTTAAACTGTTACTTTTTTGGTGATTCCTTATGCAGAAATAGCCACTAATACATAAATATTAAAGTGTCCATTCTTAGGGCAACATTCAGTGTTAATGTATAAATACAAAAGACAGCTTTATAAATGCATACTCATTCATTCTTCTTCCATGATAGCTAGATGGTTGCTTTTCTTCATTAAGGAGAAGCACATGAAATAGAAAAATATTTTACTTGATCTCAAATGTCACTGTAAAAATGCTTCAAATCTTCACATCAAAAGCAAAAACACACATATAGCTAGCCCATGTTTATGAATTAGATCACATTAACATTTCTGTTCAAATTTCAGTAAGCTCAGAAATACATAACACCTGCATAATTCTAGCTGTAGTGACATTCAAAGATATCTCTTCAGGAGCTGGGTTGTAGCTCAGTGGTACAGCACTTGCCTATCATGTGTGAGGCACTGGGTTCAATCCTTAGCACCACATAAAAATAAATAAATAGATAAACAAATAAAAGGTTTAAAAAATACAATAACATTTAAAAAAAAAAAAAAAAGATATGTCTTCAGCCATATTATCACTGCAAGTCCCAAAGGGAATTTTGTACTATTTGGAATGGGCCAAGGACCACTTTTGCCACACTCCTGAACTGCATTTTGATGTTCCATGTGCATTAATAACCATGAAACAATGATGGGCACTTTAGAACTATTAGCCAATGGCCTACCCTCGCTCAGAGAGCTGGCCAGGCTGCTATTGCTCATGACTAAAGCAACTCATTGCTCTCACAGAAGCCCTGCTGCAAACTGCTCGAATCAGGACATTACATTTATGGAGATACGTCTTTAGAATTTCACATGTAAGGCTTTCTTCTCTGCCAGGTGGTCTGGATGAGAGCTTGGTTCAAACAACAATGATCTACCTCTGTCCTGAACTAGGTTGGCCCTCTGGATACCAGAATAGGCAGCCAAATCAAGCTCCTCTGCCTCATGTTATTATCCTTGGAATAAATTCTCAGAAGCCTTCTTTTGCATTACCAGCCCACTACTGCAGTCATGCCCAAATGTTTCCAACTCTGTATTGTAGTGGTTACTTTTCAAAGAGAGAATCCTTTTCCCCCAAGTAACTTGATGGAGTCAAACAAATGTGAGCTGAAGGATGCCCCCTACCATCCACATTCAAAGCCTATACAGCAATATCCTTTTGACTATTTTAATTCAAATAACAAAGGAAGGAAAAGGTTATTTCTTTTAATAATTACAAAAGGTGATTTCTTGAACTATGCTTTATAAATGATGACCTTAGATCAATTAAGAAATATCCAGTCTTATACAAAATCGTCCATCACACCAACCCTATCTGAAAGAATCTGAGCAATGTGTTTACGAACCAGAAAACAATATCATTAATCACATCGAACTAACAGTCTTTTTGTGATCAGAATACTGATCATGATACAAATGCTACAAACACTAAAAAGCTATGACTTTTTAGATCATGGCCTTTTAAATTGATAATAACTTCACTGCATGATTTTGGTGCAGTGGTTAAAGACAAACAGAGAAGCTATTATAATATAAATAAATATCTGGAAGTACAAATGAATTCTCACTAAAATATTTATTTGAAGTTAATGAAATTCCATTATTACATCCATCATTACAAATTATCTTCTGCACTCTAATCGTTGGGTTAATTGTTTATTATCTTACCAAGATGGATAAATGCAAGTCAAGACACTAAAGATTGCTACTTTTGATTTCAGTAAGGGTAATGATTTACTTTTATCTAAAACAATGACTGTAGTAAATGAACTTAATATACTGCCTTCATACAAATGGATTCCAGTTTATCTGAAACAATTGCTTACAGAACCTAGAAGAGTTTGGACATACAAATATTTCCAGAATGAATACAGAAAATACTGCATTATGCAGAAGTATTGTGATTGCATGTGTGTCTCCTACAGATAAACCCTGAAGTAAAAGGTAAAGGAGGCACTGGAGGCAACATTCCAACACTAATTGTGCCTGAACAGTGAAGAGGGATAGAAATACATTGAGAAGACAATATATTTCCTGTTCATGAACCTCATTAATGACTTTACCTTCCATTCTTCTCTAATCTTTAATCTGCAAATTTATGTCTAGTAATATAAGATATTTTAAACATATACGTCCAAAAAAGTCAGGCCAGGATTGGGCAAGTATGTCATCAGTAACATTTTCTTCACATAATCAGTAGATCAAAGAGTCATGTATTTTTGGTACCTGATTATACCAAACATGTTAATTCAATATTTCTAAAAAAGTTGTTGTATGGTTGTTAACTTTAAAAATAATCTGTCAAACCATCCACTGAAAACTCACTTGTTTCTCAAAGAATTTAAAAAATAAATCTTGAAGATTGCCTTACCCAAAAAAAAAAAAAAAAAAAAAAGCCATTAAGAACAGAGTATTCATGATCATGTTCATTTACATGTATACAGGACCTAACCCACTGTCTTAAACATAGTTCTAGACAAGCTCAACTCAACATGTATTAACAAATGTATGCTTTAATTATTATAAGTTAAGATGGAGATAAATGTACCAACTTCTTTCATATATTGACTGTGTGTTTTCTAATGAGTTGCCTAAAAATAATTACAAAAGAAAAGACAAGGGTCCAACAAAAGTATGTATATCTTCCTATGATAATATTAAAATCAGACATTCAATCAATGTCATAACACTGAAATAGATAATGGTTGCAAAAATTTGAAAGTCTATAGTTATGTCCCAGTGTAACTGCTACAGGAGAATCATTATTCTATATTTACAAATAATTTGGGTGTTTTTTTTTATTTATATCACTGAGCCATACTCCAGTACTTTTTATTCTTTATTTTGACACAAGATCCTGCTAAGTTGCTTAGGGCCTCACTAAATGGCTTGCTGAGGCTAGCCTTGAACTTGAGAACCTCCTGCCTCAGCCTCCCAAGCCTCTGGGATTACACATGTGCACCACTGCACCCAGCAATAATTGGGGTTCTTATTTGTTAATATTATTATAATATTACTTCACAGTTTGATTGAAGTATAACTGACAAAAATTGTACATATTCATGATGCATAAGATGTTTTGATATATATATACACATTGTGAAACGATTATCTCGATTAAGCTAATAAACATTTCCATATATTTAGCTAGATCAAGTAATTATATTTTATTATAGAAAAGCAAATTTTAAAAGGAAAACATGTCCACTGAGGTCTTACTATGTATACTGTGTATGCTTATTTTTCCATGTAAGCTTTTGTTACATTTCCACTAATTAGAAGCCTCCCAAGACATTTTTAGTTTTAACAAACCATATCATCAGACTTTTAAGTGCAGGAGAGCTTTAATATATTCAAATAGCTCATTCAATTTATAAAATGTTTTCATAAAAAAACACATACTTATCATTCCTCCATATTCTACCCCAAGATGGAGAGTTATGTAAATATAAATTGAGATGGATTTTCTTTAGTACTTTCTGTAAATTAACTTTACTACTTTATAAAAGTAAATTGTTATAAAAGCAAATTCCTATAACTGAATTCAATATTTTTATTTATTTTTATTTCCACTTAATTATACTATTGAATTTTTCATACTTTATTTTTATTTATTTATTTATTTATTTGTGGTGCTGCGGCTCAAACCCAGTGCTTCACAGTGCTGTGTGAGGCTCTACTGCTGAGCCACAACCCCAGCCCTACTATTGATTTTTCAAAGTACACAGTTTTTGTCTAATAATTTCTATGAAGAACTAGACTCAACGTAAATCAATTATGAAAAGAGATTTTTTTCATGATGATGTTTGCTTAAGGCTGCTCTGTGTCCCAATGCTCAAAGATAACAATTATGATAATCAATTATTAAGTC
This sequence comes from Geosciurus inauris, assembly GCA_004024805.1. Taxonomy (NCBI): domain Eukaryota; kingdom Metazoa; phylum Chordata; class Mammalia; order Rodentia; family Sciuridae; genus Geosciurus; species Geosciurus inauris. Next base: position 161,137 of record PVHX01000034.1, read on the forward strand.
TGGTGTATAAGATGAAAATGTACAAAAATTTTATTTATAAAGTTAGAGAGAGACTCAAGTATTCTGAGCATGCAAATGTTAAAAGTAGTTAGATTTTTAGTAACTAGATGAAAGAAAACTAATAGAATGAGAAAACAAGTACAATTACATAATATGATTTCTATAAGAATTATAAGTATGGACCAATATTTCATAGGAGATTTTTAAATTACTAGGCATTTTAAAAAATGAGTGAAATATGATAATAAGAATGACCCATAGCACTTATTTTTTTAAATTTATTCTTAGTTGTAGAGGGATACAATATATTTATTTATTTATTTTTAAGTGATGCTGAGGATCAAACCCAGTGCCTCACCCATGCTAGGCAAACATTCTACCATGGAGCTATAACCCCAGTCCTTATTTTCTTTTATGCAATTGGAAATTTTCAACTATTACATTTATGAAAATACATTCAATATGAAATTATTGCCTTAGCATAAAACAATGAACTACAAAGAACATCAAGGTAGAAATGGACCAAGGGATATAAGGCTTTTGGAAATTCCAGAGTGTATGTCTCAGTAAAGACTTGAAACATAAAGTCAGTTATAGATTGACCATAACAAGAATCTTTTTTTTTTCACATTTAAATATTCTAATCAGATATTCATTCCACTTGAATGGTCTTGATAAGACAGCTCTACCTGAAACATATTTTTAAGAATCAATATCATTTAAGGTGTTTTTCAATTTTACAGGATTAGTCTCTTTTCACACAATATAAAAATTGTGCTGTCACTAATACTTCACAAGTTAGTCCTACCTTCTACAATTATTATCAAAATTGTAGAAAACACGAATATAACAACAGCCTCAGCAAAGTCTGTTATCATCCATCTTAAATCAGGTTCTTAAATTTTTAGTGTTTTAACAAAATCTCTGCCAAGATAAGCACAAAGTCTACATAAAATAATTTAAAAAATGTAAAATCATAGAATTTCAAAGAATACAGAATTGGAGTTTACTAAAATTACTCTTTTTAAATTACCCCTGCTCTTCATTTTCCATCATCTTTTAAAAACTCTTCTGGGTTAAATATCAGATTAAACACAAATTGAACACTTTCTTTTTTGCAAAATTTTAAAAATTAATTTTAAAAATACCATATTGAAAAAAATCTAAGTAAGCAAATTTCTGTGAACCAGAAAGAAATAGGGAACTTGGAGGAGAAAACAAGAGCTGAAATCCATATCCGACAGACAAGAACGGATTGTAAGTATCAAGGATAAGGTCATAAGGAACATGTCCCATTTTGGACCTCAGGGCAGAAACAAGTATCTCATGTGAAACCAGGATTTAAATAAATTTTCTGTCACAACTAAGAGTAAGAATAGTATATCTAAGTATTCAATGAAATAAAAAAAGAGGGAACTCTTTCAAACTCATTCTCTGAGGTAATATCACCTTCATACCAAACCAAAGACACATCAAGGAAAAAAAAATTCAGACCAATATCTCTGACAAACATAGATGAAAAATTCTCAATAAAATTCTGGCAAATCACATACAAAAACATATTAAAAATATAGCGTACCACGATCAAGTAGCATTCATCCCAGGGATGCAAGGTTGGTCAACATACAGAAATCAATAAATGTAATTCATCATATCAATAGACTTAAAAACAAGAATCATATGATCATCTCAATAGATGCAGAAAAAGCATTTAACAAAATACAGCACATTTCATGTTCAAAACACTAGAAAAACTAGGGATGGTAGGAATATGCCTCAACATTGTAAAAGCTATATATGCTAAACCCAAGGCCAGCATCATTTTAAATGGAGAAAAATTGAAAGCATTTCCTCTGAAATCTGGAACAGAACAAGGGTGCCCTCTTTCACCACTCTTATTCAACATCAACCTTGAAGCTCTAGCCAGAACAATTAGACAGACAAAAGAAATTAAAAGGATACAAATAGGAAAAGAAGAACTCAAACTATCACTATTGGCTGATGACATGATTCTACATCTAGAAGATCCAAAAGAATTCCACCAGAAAACTTATAGAACTAATAAATGAATTCAACAATAGAAGGATATAAAATCAACACCCATAAATCAAACATGTTCCTATACATCAGCAAGGAATCCACTGAAAGAGAAATTAGGAAAACTACCCCATTCACAATAGCCTCAAAAAAAATAAAATAAAATAATTGGGAATCAATCAAACAAAAGAGGTAAAATACCTCTACAATGAAAACTACAGAACACTACAGAATGAAATTGAAGAAGATCTTAGAAGATGGAAAGATCTCCCATGCTCCTGGATAGGCAGAATTAATATTGTCAAAATGGCCATACTACCAAAAGCATTATACAGATTTAATGCAATTCCTATTAAAATCCTAACAACATTCTTCATAGATATAGAAAAAGCAATCATGAAATTCATTTGGAAATATAAGAGATCCAGAATAGCCAAAGCAATCATTAGCAAGCAAAGTGAAGCAGGAGGCATCACAATACTAGAGCTTAAACTATACTACAAAGTTACAGTAACAAAAATGGCATGATATTGGCATCAAAACAGACAAGAGGATGAATGGAACAGAATAGAAGACACAGAGACAAACTCATACAAATAAAGTTATCTCACACTAGACAAAGGTGACAAAAACGTTCACTGGAGAAAAGATAGCCTATTCAACAAATGGTGCTGGGAAAAATGGAAAACCACATGTAACAAAATGAAATTAAACCTCTATCTCTTACCCTGCATGAAACTCGACTCAAAGTGGGTCAAAGACTTAGGCACTAGAACATAGACCCTGCACCTATTAGAAGAAAAAGTAAGCCCAAATCTTCACCATGTCAGCCTAGGATCTGACTTCCTTAACAAGACTCCTAAAGAGCAAGAAGTAAAGTCAAGAATCAATAAATGGGATGAATTCAAACTAAAAAGCTTCTTCTCAGAAAAAGAAACAATAATGTGAAGAGAGTGCCTACAGATTGAAAGAAAATCTTTACCACATGTACCTAAGATAAACCATTAATCTGTAGAATATATAAAGAACTCAAAAAACTTAACACCAAAAACACAAATAACCTAGTCAATGGGCTAAGGAACTGAACAGACACTCCACAGAAGAAGAAATACAATCCATCAACAAATATATGAAAAAATATTCAACAACTCAAGCAATTAGAGAAATACAAATCAAAACTAAGATTTCATCTCACTCCAGTCAGAATGGCAATTATCAAGAATACAGGCAACAATAAATGTTGGCGAGGATGTGGAGGAAAACAGTACACTCATACATTGTTAATGGGACTTCAAATTGGTGCAACCACTATGGAAAGCAGTATGGAGATTCCTCAGAAAACTCAGAATGGAACCACCATTTGACCCAGCTATCCCACTCCTTGGTTTATACCCTAAGGACTTAAAATCAGCATACTACAGTGACGCAGCCTTGTCAATGTTTGTAGCAGCTCAATTCACAATAGCTAAACTATGGAACCAATCTAGGTGTCCTTCAATAGATGAATGGAGAAAGAAAAGTGTAGTATATATATTCAATAGAATATTACTCAGCTTTAAATAAGAATGAAATTATGGCATTTGCCAGTAAATAGATGGAGTTGGAGAATATCATGCTAAGCGAAATAAGCCAATCCCAAAAAACTAAGGTCAAATATATTCTCTGATAGGCAGATACTAATTCACAATAAGTGGGGAGGCAGAAAGGAATAATAAAATTACTAAGATTAGGTAGAAGAGAGTGAAGGGAGGGGGGAAGGGATACAAAGGATAATAGAATGAAGCAGACATTATTACCTTATGTACATATATGGCTTAATGACCAACGTGGTTCTACAACATGTACAATTAGAAAAATGAGAAGTTATACCCCATCTATGTATGATACATCAAAGTGCATAAATGCATTCTACTGTCATATATAACTAATTAAACAAATTAATAAAATTAGAAAAAAATAGTATCTCTACTCATCTGCCTAACAAAACTAAGTGGTTCCCTTGGCAAGAATGTAGGTACAGATTCGCTTAGTGAATCTGGTTTGAAATAGGTTTATATTTCATGGAGTCTGGTGGAGGGGACAAGATTTCATAACTATACAATAAGAAAAATTCATGAATTGAAGCCCTGACATAAACTAAGGTTGCACATCCAATGATGCTAATGAATTGACAGGGTCAAATTAGCTCCCTGAGAGGATATGTGCTATGATTTGGATAAATGTCCCCTAAAGGTTTATGTGTAAAGACCAGATCTTCTGCATAGTGCTACTGGAAGGTTATGAAACCTTTAAGAGATGGGGCCTAGTGGGTAGCCTTAGATCACTGGGGGCATGCCCTGGAAGAGAACTGTGCAACCTACCCTGAACTCTTTCAGTACCTGACCATGAAGTAAGTGGTTTTGCTCACCACATGATACCACCTTGCACTTGCACCATGGTACCATGAGGTGTTGCCACTAAGCCCAAAGCAATGGGGCTACTGATCACAGACTAAAACTTCTAAAATTATAAACCAAAATAAATCTTTTCTCTTTATGAATTGATTATCTCAAGTAATATTTATAATGGTGAAGAACTAACATAGTACATGAAGGAAAATCTTCCTCAGGAGATAATCTTGGGAGAAGATTTGCTAATTATGAGCCAGTATAGTGCTGAGAAGATAGTTAATAAGTACCATAAATGAGAATTAATTTTGATAAGTTAGTTATACTAAAGAAAAATTGAAAAGATTTTGACTCCTTCTGGTCAAAATTGAATAACAGGCACTAAATTTAGCATCATACCAGAAGTAAACAATCATAAAAAATAATAAAATATGTGAATCAATGATTTTCAAGATGCTGGATTCCAGGCAATAAAAGACAGTAATTGAGATATAGAAGAAAGATAGGGTAAGTCCTGCAATTGCCTTATTTTATTGCTTTTAAGTTTTTCCAGGCCATCCATTATGAAGGGAAACTTGTACAGACTTAAACAGATTTGTTTAGTTAGGGGATACTGCTGAGAGTCTGAAGAAGTCAAAGTAGCTAGAGTTTACAAGACAAAGATCCAAAAAGGAGGGAGATGCACAGTGAGAGGAAAACTCTAGAAATTTATTGAGGGTCTCATTATTGGCCAACTTTTCAATGCTAAGGCCAAAACACCTGAAAAGAACTTAGAGAAAGAAAAGTTTATTTTGCCTCATGTTTTCAGAGATTCAGTCAATGGTAGGCAGACTCCATTGCTCTGGGCCCGAGATGAGGATAAACATCATGTTAAGAGGGTGTAGTAAAGGAAAGTTACTTAGGTCATGGTCACCAAGAAGCAGAGAGATGGAGGAGCCAGGGATCCAAGATAATAATCCTTAAGGTGCATTCCCAGTGACCCACTTCCTCTAGCTACTCCCCACCTGCCTATAGTTATGACCAAAAGAGTCCTTTCAAAACTAGAAAGAACATAGGTTAATGTTCTTATAACCTAATTGTTTTACCTCTGAATAGTCCTACATTAATGCAGGAGCTTGGGTGGAGGTACCTCATGTCCAAACTTTCAAATCTCCCTGAACTATATTCATCAGAATATTAATCAGACCATGTATGTATGGTTAATACCAAGGAAAGGAGAGTTACCCAAGAATTAGAGGGAATACCTGGCACTCACAGCAAAGATGTCTGTTCCTACCAGCAACACGTGGAAATTTCATAATTCATAGAGCACTCCACAAAGGGTCTTGTTTCATGGTAGAGAATAATTAACTCCAGACAAAACATGTCTCTGATTTCCCTACAAGTCTGAACATAAAGCCTCAAAAATACCAAACTTAACTGTGTGTCATAACAAATCTCAAGAATATCTATATAGGAATGTAAAACTGTGCAACACTGAAGAAGGTAAAATTTACAGTGTCTGATATTTAATTAAAAAATTACCAGGCATGCAAAGGAACAAGAAACCACAACCCATACTCAAAAGAAAGATCAATAAATCAAAACAAATGTAGAACTGAAAAACAACATATAATTAGCAGGAAAGACACTAAAACTGATCATAGGTTTAAATCTAACCATATATTTAATCATATAACATGTAAATGATCTAAACATACTAATTTAAAGGCAGTGGTTAACCAATTGGATTAAAAAATATGAGATTCAACTACATGCTGCCTAAACGAAACACACTTTAAAGATAACAATAAATTAAAAGAAGAAATATAGTAAGGGATATATCAGAATGATATATTATTTTACTAATCAAATTCAACTAGAATGATTATATTAATATCAGAAAAAGACATTTCAAAGTAAAGGTTATTATCAAGTTTAAAGAATACAATTTCATAATGATAAAGGGGTCAATTCAACAGGATTACATAAAGTCAGTAAGGTTTATGCACTCAATAATAATTCAAAATACCCAAAGCAAACAAAAAATGACAAAACTGCAAAGAGAAAAAAGAAAAACTATAAAGTTAGGGATTTAAATACTCTGTTTTCACTAATTGACAAAAGAATAGACAGGTAATCAGGCCAAAATATCACCACTGGATTTAGTAAAATAAACGCCATTAAACCAACTGAAGGAGAATGGTAGAAACAGCAACCTAGCTAAAGTTGTTTGAGAAAAAAAATGGAAGGTCACCACATAGCAACACTGACTCTGGAAAGGCTCCTACAAAGAGATGCTAGACAGGACAGCTAAGAAATTAGTTGGACAAAGGTCAATGTGGGGCCAAAATTTTTCTTTGCTTTTTTGAGATACAAAACAAACTAGAACAAATAGCTACAATTAAAGGGAAGTAAAGGTGCTAGTGGAAAAAATTATGTACCAGACAAGAGAATTATAAGAGACAACTTTGTAAGAACAAGAGGAAATAAGCCAGTAAAAGGAAGATTATGTAACTCACATATTTGAAACTTAAAAATACATGTCTAAATAATTCACAAGTTAAAAAAATAAATCATAATAAGAATTATAAAATACATCAAACTGAGTAAAAATCATAGTGGTACTAGAGATAAAGATTTGGGTGAGACAGCTAAACTGGTATCAAAAGGATATTTGTATTCCTGGGGCTGGGTTGTGGCTCAATGGTAGAGTGCTTGCCTAGCACACGTGAGGCACTGGGTTTGATCCTCACCACCGCATATAAATAAATAAATAAATAAATGTCCACTGAGAACTAGAACATTTTTTTAAAAAAGGATATTTGTAATCTGAAATTATATATTTAAAAAATTTTAAAGGCTAAGTACTAATTAAGAAGAAACTCACTTGGAAATTAGAAAATAGGAAGATAGCTGCTCCATAAGTTTATTACTATATCTGGACTATTTATGAACATAAGACATAAAGTTTTCTCAAAGTGAATTACTGGATGTACTTGACAGGCATATCAATCATGTAACCGATCAATGCTTAAAGGCCAAACATGCAAAGCACTCGGAGAGACACACTGAAAGTGCATCCTCATTTGTGTCATCAAGTCTGTCACTTCTGCTTCCTACCAAAGGCAAACAGAAATATCTAAGATCAATGGAACAATAAATTCTTGTATAAAAATCACTAAACTATACATTCAGTATCTCAAAAATGCATACATATATCACTAAAAATTTTGAAGGCCTCTGTTTAAGGCCATATGCTATTGGCATATGTTCAGATACTGCAGTCACAGAAACTAATCATATGCCTTTCTATTTCTAAAATAAGATGGTATAACATTATTTTCTAATCTTTTCCCTCTAGATGGAAGATATAATCTGCATTAACCTCAAGAAAAAATTAATTCCTAGGAAAAAGCTATAAAGAAAGATTACAGCAGCATGGGATATATTGAATTGTTGATATAGGATAGTTAATTTTATAATAAATAATACATAAAACTTTCTCCCAAATCAGAATTTGTTCAAAAATAAAGTTATTCTTGTCATTTAGGCTATCAAATAATATTTTTTTTTTTAATTCTTGGTGAGAGCACATTTGTTATTAACCATGGCTGGAAAGAGAATTTCTTTGCTACTTAGAAGGTCATACATTATTTTACAGAAACAGATTCATATGACAGTAAATGAACAATAAAGTGTTTATCAAATTCAAACACTCATTTTTTCACTGATTGAAAACACACACACACACGCATAACTGAAACCAATGATTTTGTTGAGGTCATGGGACAAAAGAACACATCATGGCTCTCTAAGAATGCTCATTTCTGCTGTGCCCAGGCAAGTAAAGCAACATTTACAAATCAGTGTGGTCAAGGTTATGTGGAAGGAATGCACCTGATGCTCTAGTAGAGGAGTTTAAAAATGTAAAAAACAGAGGGGCTGGGGTTATGGCGCAGTGGTAGCATGCTCGCCTGGCATGCGTGGGGCACTGGGTTCGATCCTCAGCACCACATAAAAATAAAATAAAGATATTCTGTCCACCTACAACTAAAAAATAAATGTTTAAAAAAAAATGTAAAAAACAGAACAAAGTTGAACAATGAGTAATTCAGGCCAGGCAAACAAGGTAGGGGAAAAAAGAATTTTCTTCAAAGGAAAAGTTATACATAAATGCCCAAAGATAGCACATTAGAAATATTCCATCCTACCACAAAAATTTTTTTCACTGTGCAAATATACCATTATCACAGGAGTATGATGTCCAGCCCAGCTTGAGAATATTAAAAGGTAATTTATGAAAATAAGAAGGTCCTTGAGGGACACTGAGAATCCAAGGATGGTTTGAAGATTTAGACTCAGGAGCAACAAGGCATTTCTTCTACTTTGGTATGATGGAAGAACAGGAAGCAGCCAGGAATAACATACATATTTGTTTAACAAACACTTCTAAAGTGGTCTTAAGTACCCAGCGCTCTTCTTAGAATCTCACAAACATCAACAAGGATCTTAACAACCCTGTGAGATAACCTGTATTTTCATCCCCTGCCTTCAGATGAAAAAATAAAGGCACAGAGAGCTTTGGTAAATTGTACAAGCCATGTGACTAGGAAGGAATGGAGTTGAAGGGATCCCAAGTAGTTTGTTTCCAGAACTTGTGATGTTTAACTACAAGATGATTCATGTACAGAGGAGATTAAATCATAGAAATTAGTTAATGCATATTTTTAAGTAATTTTAACATAATAAAAGATTGCATTACAGTGATTATTATAGGAACCAGGAAAGAGAAAATGAATTAAAAGAAAAAGAAGTGAAAATTTTGAAGAGGAGAAAATAAAGCAGCATACAAAATGAAGCACCTACAAAAGGCAGGAGTGGATTAACATATGGGAATCCAAAACATGTTATTAAATTTTATCCAGTTATTGCTAGCATCTTGTCCCTTTCTCTCCCAACCATTTTCTATTACTCAAATTCAAAACCAGAGATCAAGAATCTTAACAAGTAGACAAAGGAACCTATTGTATTTACAGTCCAACACCCAAGCATAGTCAGACAAGAGATGAGATTAAAAAAAAAAAAGAAACCTGAGAGAAAAAATAAATGCCAAAAGGTAGGCCACTGTGAGGTGGAATTTTATTTCCTGTGAAATTAGAATATAAAATATTACTGCAACAAAAATGTCAAAACCTTACATATAGTATCAATGAAGAACCTAGAGAGAGGTTCATAAAGGAAATGCTAACACCTAATGTAACAGCCTCCTAATTAGTCACAGGAGTCAAAAAAGTATAGAAAAATGATGCAAGTATTATAATTTTATTTCAGTGCTGTGAATATGATAGCTAGCATGGAGCAAAATGTATATAAATTTATAAATTTTTGTTTCTTATGATTTCAAATTGCAAAATTTGGAAGCTCTAGGGTACAAATATTATTCTGATAATATATCTTATTTAAACCTCTTTAAATAAAACCTGGAGATTTTTTAGATGAAATAAATTAATTATTGCATTTATTATGATCATGCTTATGAATGAGGGAAATAGAAAATAGGATGAAAAAGAGACCAATGCTTTAAAAAAAAAAAAGGCAATGAAGGCAAAGAGGAAGAAATGTCAAAAGCACAGTCCTCATTTTCATTTTGAAAGGAAGAAGTTCCTCTTGTTTGGAGATGAATGGAAGTCAGAAAGCGTACATTTTTTACAACATTCTATATATTTTTTTTCTTATATGGTATGAGAATTGTAGATCACCCATGCAGAGAGAAAGAATTGTTTAGGACTGTCTCTTCTAATCTTTCCAACTCCCCCATTAAGAAGACCCCATTATGGGGCTGGTGTTGTGGCTCAGTGGTAGAACACTTGCCTAGCACCACATAAAAATAAATAAATGAAAATAAAGGTTCATCCACAACTAAAGCCATATATATATGGAGACACCATCATTATCATCTTACTTAGAGACAGAAAATGAGACTAAGAGAAATTATGTGTCTCTCCCAAGGTCACATGGTCAGTAATAAGCCCTGTGACTCCAAAGGTGTTTTCTTAAATAGTACCCCCTTCAGATAATCTGAATCTACATATAGTCATGTAGAACAGGCCCTGAAGGTTGGAATTTAAGTATAAAAGTCATGCAATATGAAACTTAAGAACATTTACTCCTAGTGGTTATGCAGAGATCACTGACATATGATTAGTAGCAGCCACTCCGACAAGGCAAAGTACCTGTAGCAGAAAACAATACTTCTCAAAGTCCAGTGAAGAGCGTATCACTGCTGTTAGTTTCCACTGGTCAATTGGCCTTTCAAACACATTCAGTCTGTGTAAGGTACCGTGGAAGATCTCTAATGGTTTATATGTGAAACCAATATTAAAGCTCATATGAAGCCGTTCTTTATCATTTCTTACTGTGAGGTTCCACATTATGAGTACTGAACCAGAAATCTCATTACTTTAATAGCAGCAGAGCAAGGATAATACACAATGCAGGGGAAATTCTATAAATAGTGATCTCCTCCAGATATCACACTTCATACATACAACCTCAACCTTTAACTACACAACCCTAGTCAATGGCAGTGTCTTCCGTACAATCTGTGTTCTTTGTTGCAATAAAAGGTAACAAAGAGAAAAAGAAGAGCATTCATCCAATAGTTAAAAGATAAATAATAAAATAATGACATTACAAAAAGTAAATGCAATTATAAGACCAGAAAAGTCATTTTACAATAAATATTTTTAAAATATTTCACAAAAGAAAGATAAAAAAGGTCTTCCAAAATATTGCTGAATGACTGTCTAAATGTAGAAAGAAAGGAGGAGATAAGGAAGCAAAAGAGGTTAATTTGAAGGTTAAATGCAAAGGACAGTCTATTATCCAAACTACTACATATGTTGCTTATTTTCTTAAGTTGTTTATATAAGGACACGAATACCAATGTGCTTTACTTTATACATAAATATAGACTTGAATTTTTTATTTTAAATATATATTTAAACTCATTTCTATTATTCTTGTTAAAGTTGTATATAGCCAACATTTCTAATTACAAAACCAAACTAATCAAAATTAAGGAACTCTCCCAAGATAACACAGTCATATAAGGCAGGATGACTCTAGAACCTCATCCTTAACTAGTACAGCCTTTGATGCCCTCTGATATTCCCACACACAGCCAACTAGCACATGCCTGGAAATCAGGAATTTAATTCTAAAGGTCATATTATGTAAATTCAGAACTTAAAAAATATACTTAAATGTATGCCTAAGTAAATAAAAAAAATTGTGTATATATATGTATGTATGTATAAATATATATAACTAATACTGGTCTCTATTGTAAGCAAACAAATGGATTCATCCATTGTATTTTGGTAGAATAATGATTGTGTTTGAAATCGCCACAGTACCTGCGGGATCTACTGTTAATCTAGAATATGATTAAGATTTTCACTTTTTAAAGAATATAGTTTGTTTTCTTTTTTCAAAATTACCATATTTTCATTTTGTTAATATAACTTATAGTAAAATAAAAAATAATCTCAGAAAAAAGTAAGTAAAAATTAATAGAATTCGATTTTAAATTATGTACAATAAATTCTCTTTAACTTTTAAAAGCATAACATGCCTATATAAACATTGTACTCCTTGGTGCAAACACTCAAAGGTTAAGTCCTCCTACCTTCTTCAAGAGTTTTGCAACTTTCTTATCTGTTCTTGTTTCTTTGATTTTACATATAAATTATGGAATCACTTTTTCAATTTCCACCAAAACAGAAAAAGAAAAAGGAAAAACAATCTCACAAATTTTGCCTATTTTGGATATATACATCTGCTTTTCCTCAATAAAATTTCACTTATCCTGTACAGCAACCTTGTTGATCCTAGGTATTTGCTTTTATAAATGGCATCTCTTTTTATTTTATTATTGGTATATTTCATTTTTAGCTTAGAGTATTGCTAAGCTTTATTATATTATTGATATGTTGAAGTGATGTTTTAACGTTGACCTTATATCTATAATTCCAGCAAAGTTCACTTACTAATTTTAATAGCTCAATTCTGTATATAATTTATAAAATCATATTATTGGTGAATAATAAGCATTCTTCCTTTCCAACCATATACCTTTCATTTCCTTTGCTCACCGCATTGTGCTAACACGTCTGACTGTCTGAACAGCACTGATGAGTGAGCATCACTGCTCCTTTTCAATCTAAGAATGTCATCAACATTTGATTTTCAAGTATGATGTTTGCTGACACTCTTTTAGCTATCTTTACTAGTAAATCATTTTCTAGTAGTAGATGCTAAGTGTCTTTATCATTATGGATTTCAAATATTACCAAATGAGCTTATAATTATATTGAGATGATCCAAAAATTCCTCCTCCCCGCTCCCTCTGTTCTCTCAAAATGGAAAATTGTATTAAATGATTTCTTGATATTAAGTCAAGCTTATGTTGCCAAAAATCTTAACTTCTATTTCCTTTTCCTAAAAATAAAACTCACTTGTCTATTTTCTTTTAAAAGTTGGTATCTGATATTTCCTGCAACTTCTGTGAGCCCCTTTCTTGGAGTAGCTATCGTGTTTTCAAATCTTCTGCATGTTTGCTTAAGTGCCAGATGTTGCCTGTGGAACATAAAAGCAATAATCCCAAGTCTCTGATGACATTTTTTTCCTAGAAAACACTTTCTTTTGATTTTTGGAGTGTGCCAAGAATATTAGGAAGCCCATATCACACTGATCTAATCAGGAATTTAGATTATTCAATGCCTGGCCCCTATCCCAAAAAGAAATAGTTCACGCCCACTGTAAGTTTACTCTGAAAAACAGAATTTTGGAGCCTAAATTTCTATCTTAGCAAGTACTAACTTTGAAGTTTTATCTCCCCAGCTGTGTAAAATCTGTTAAAATCTCTGCTTGGTGTCTCAGTCTTTAGTTGGCTCTTTCAGAACCTAGAAATTTAAAAACACATGAGAGAAATTCTCCCTAAACCAAGATTACTGTTCTGAGTTTCATTTTTCTGTTGGACTTTGGCCCTATAATTAGGGCCAAAGTACTAACATATTGGCTCTCCAATGCCTTCAAGCAATTTTTTTTTTGAGATTTCCTAATTATTCCCAGTAAAAGGTTGATCTAATTTACCTTGTCATTCATGTTTATTGGTGATCATACCTTTGGCTAGATCTCAGTTGAAAAAACTAAAGAAAAAGTTCTCACTGCCTAATTAAGCCTGCAAAATTTTCATTCAAGAAAAAGCAACTATTTTTACTCATACGTAACATTTTATAGAAAGAAACAATCAATAATCTTTAACCTATTTGGTTAAATTTGATTTCTACTGAAAATGTTTAAAGTAAGCACCTTAAAGTGAGATTAATTATGATAAAATGTATCAGCTGAAATATTAAATCTCTCACATGATACAAATTTATGACCCAAGTAATACCTTATAAAGAAAAGCATTCTGAAGCATTAATTCTGAATCTCTTACAGACAGCAATGAAATTACAGAAAGATATCATGATGCAAACTCCCAATTTTAAGAGCTTAACCAGTAGTAACAGAACAAAACACAAGTAAAACAGGTAGAGCCAAGTCCTACTCAACATACTCAGATGACAGATGAGAGCTGAGAACCAGTAAATTGGTCATGATTCCATACCACCACAGGACTAGCAAGAGGGAATAGACACATCAAAGAAGTCAGAATTATAAAATGTTATAGCACTCTCATAAATGCATGTATGGGAAAGGCTGAGGTCCAAAAGAATGAGGTGATGGGGAACAAGATGCACAGGTAAAGATAAAACTTGTGCTGAGTTTTGAAAACACAAACATTTAGCTGAGAGGACATTCCAGGCCCAAAAGGCATCCAAAGCAGACTTGTGGTGCTGACCTCTGAGGAAACTTATAAGTATTCTCTGGGATTAAATTAGACATGACAGTGCATGGCAGTCACCATAGACTCTTTCAAGAGGTTAAAATAATTTCAGAAAGGATAAGACACATTTTTGTTTTGTTGTGTTGTGTTAAGAGTAAATCTTTGGAACTCAAATTCATTAACAATTAATTTATAAAAAATAATTTTAAAAGTAGATATAAAGCACTAGCATAGCATATAAAAATAAAAGACTCAGCCAGGTGCAGTGGCACATGTCTGTATTCCCAAAAGTGCAGGAGGAAGAGGCAGGAGGATAGGAAGTTCAAAATCAGCCTCAGAAACTTGGCTAGACCCTGTCTCAAAATAAAAAATAAAAAGGACTGGGAATGTCGTTCAGTAGCTAAGTGCTCCTGGGTTCAATAACTGGTATGTATAAATAAATAAATAAATAGATAGATAAATAAATGGCTCAAAACTATAGTTTTGAGAATCAAATCAAGTGGGAAAAAAAGAAAGTAGATTATAAGATAAAATTTAATTATCCTAATATAAGGACTAGCAACTTTAGGGAACATAGTGAAATTTGAATCAACTTCTTTTCAGGAATAGAACACTAAGAAATCAGCAACAACTCCCCTCTATCACAGGTGGTGAAATAACAAAAGGAATAGTAAATTCTGAAGGAAAATCTATGGCTTATAAGCAGCTAGCTAGAAGTTATCTGCTTAAAACAACCACCTTTGTTATCTTACTTTTTTCATGGGTCAGGAACTTAGAAGCAGTTTAGCTATGAGGTTCTTGTTCAAGGGTCTTTCCTGAGGTTGCAGTGAAGACTTTGGCCAGTGCTGCTGTCATTTAAAGGTTTTGCTGGAGCTGAAGGATCTGGTCCTAAGAAGGCTCAACTCACAGGACTCTTAGCAGGCCTCATGCCCTTGCTGCTGGTGGGCAGCAGGCTTCAGTCACTTGCTACATAAGTTTATATAAAAAGTCTACTTGAGCTTCCTTACAACATGGCAGCTGGCTTATCCCAGAATAAGTGATCCATGATGACAGAGGAAGGCAGATGCCACAGCATCTCTCCCCGAAAATCATATACTTCATTTCTGCCTTATTCTATTTATTAGAAACACATTACAAAGTCCAGCTTATACTCAAAGGGAGAAAAATTAGGCTTCATCTCTTGAAAGGGAAGTCAAAAAATTGGTGGAAAAATCTCAAACCATCACATATACTACAAATATATTGGTATAAGGGTGAAAGGGATCAGGAGCTTATGCAAAAGACAGAATGCCGATTTTAGAGCCATACAGTATTTCCACCCTTAAATCAACAACTTTTGGGGAAGTCCACAGATAAGCATTTAGAGGAGGAAGTTCAGCTCTAATGATATCATTTTTTAATTTCTAACCATATTTCTAATAATTACAAATCTGTCACAGTAAAAAGGAAGGTAATCTAAAAGTTTCTGGCACTGTACATGGAGAAAGAAATACACTGAACAATAATTGAGAAGCCAATTACATACAATGCACCACTAACAGCCATGGAATTTGGTAGTGTAGAAAAATATATCATCAGCTTAACAAAGAAAAGGTCTTAGGCTCTAGAGCTTTTCTGTAAGGGGACACCATTCCAAAGTAGCCAAGGCACTGATATTTCTGTGAGAGGTAGAGGAGTGACAGAAAAAACCAATTTATAATTCAAATAGTTCTTCCTACTGGGACATCATCTATTCCTTTACTAACTGATCTCAACTTCACTAGCATTTTTTCAACAAATAAATACATTTATTTAAAATGAAACACATTTCCTAAGTTTAATTGGCCAAAGATACAACTACTTTCACAACCCCCGTCTCACAGTTTATGTGGCTAAAAGGAAGCCCACATCACACAGCCTTTGAGTCAGCTTACAGCAGGAAAATACATACAGTAACTAGCAAGACAAGAACCAAGCATTTACTTAAATTGTTTTACAAAAAACATATGCCTGAATGGTAGAGCCGCATTGCAAAAATGAGCAAGGAATGGGGAGGAGGTTGAATATATAATGTATGCAAAAACTCTGACACAAGAAAAGGAGAGAAACATACAAATATCTTTTCATATGTAAAAAAATGCAGCTGGATCAGAGGCTGAAAACTGTAAGTAACCAACTGAATCAGAAATCTCTAAAGCATAACATGAAGTGTTATATGTAAACACAAAAAGTATCTAGAACATTCTTTTAGCTGTGACTTCCACTTAGACTTGGCCAGTAGAAGGCAATCTTAAGAGCTTTCTGCTTCATCTCTGTTGATATGAGGCATTAGCTTAGCTATGCACCTTTTACTGCTGATGTGATACACTGGCTTAGCTATATACCTTTTATGACACAGTTTCTGGCAGGAGTCTCTCTCTCCACTGTTCCAGCTGTCAGCAGGCTCTAGTAACACATCTCTTTGCCTGGCCCCTTGAGGTGTGATATCATCCTGATGCTGCTAATCTCTACATGACTTAACATACACTGTGTGTCTCTAATTTGGCACACACCTTTGAAAACTGAAAAGTTTTCTCAAAAATCCCAAATTGTAGCACTATTCCCTGCTGGGATCCTGACTCACATAACAAGCATATTTTTTTTTTCCAATTTGCTTTATTCTAAGTAGTTTTAGCTCTGATATTTCTTTTACTTTTCAGCCTTTGGCTTTGCTATAATTTTTAATTCATTTTTTCAACTGACAATCAAAATTGTATATATTTATGTATATATTTTCCACATTCACATACATTGTGAATGGCTAAGTTAAGCTAACTAATATAGGCATTTGTGATGGGAATACATAAAATCTCTTTTCATCCATCAAGAATATAATACATTACTATCGGGGCTGGGATTATAGCTCAGTGGTAGAGTGCTTGCCTCACACGCATGAGTTACTAGGTTCGATCCTCGGCACCATGTAAAAGTAAATAAATGAATAAAATAAAGATCCATCAACAACTAAAAAAAAATTTTTTAAAGAATACAATAGATCACTATTAACTATACTTGCCATTTTGTACAGCAGATCTTTTGAATTTATTTGTCCTAAATAAAATTTTGAATCCTTTGACCAACATCTGCCCAATGCTCCCACCCTAGCTCATGATAAGCATCATCCTACATTGTTCTTGACTAACAAAATTCAGGACATTGTACTTACTACTTTTTTGATATTCTTACACTATTAGTTTTACATTGAATAAATTTGGCCTAAATTACTGGATTATTGACATCTAAAATAATCTTATTTAATACTTCTTCAATTATTTGTTCCTCCCTTTATTCTGATAGAACTCTTTTAGGCACTGAAAGTAATGTGGGAACTAGAAGCCATTAAAAGTATAATTGATAGAATATAAGAATAGCTTTTCAAGTAAATAGCTACTTAGAAACACACTATTAAAGAAAATAGCCTCATTATTCAAATTATTAATAATGGAGCAAGTCACAACTTTCTCATTTTGTAGCCACCAAATTGTCCTCATATATTTTTTTATTTCACCAAAAAAATCTTTTTAAAAAATGACTAATTAACATATATAGAGGAATAAAAAAGCTGTAGGGTATTGAATTAAGCATCATGCAGCTAGTCAGTAAAACTTTTCTGTCAGTGGGATAAGTTTTAAACATGCATATAAACTGATACGTTCTCCTTGGGCTGGGGTGGAAAGAGGCTATGCTAGCTAACAGATATTTTTTGTAGAGGTCTGTTATTCTCAACCTCCCTATTTTCCAGTTGCAAATGGTTTTTTCAGAACTAATTTTTCAATGTACCCTATCTTTAAGTTGGCAATACTAGGACTTTTCAAAGTGTCAATTAGCAATAAGGTTCTAATTCATGGAACAAACACAATCTGATTCATGTGGGGTTTGCATTTCATCTATTTCAATAATTGTGATTATACTTAGAAATTTGACTATATTATACTATAATTTTGGAGGCTTTTTTCCAAGAAAGGAAAAAATGACACAGATTTGTTGTGTTGTTGAATACTTTACAAACAAGTTCTATGTAGTAAAGGAAGAAGAGTTATAGGTTTTGAAATGGATAGAATTAGGATATTCATAGAAAAACTTCAGAAGTTACAGTAGAAAACTGCCTCAATAATCAAATATAAATTTTGTTACATGTCTTAAATTATTGCTTAGTCTTCCTTTCTGCATGGACTCAGGGAGTGCTCTGGAGAGCTCTCTAGCAAAGCATTCCACAGAATCATTTTTAGGTTTATGTTGTTGTTTTCTGAAGTGCTAGAAATTGAAGACAGGGGCTCACACATGCTAGGCCAAAACTCTAAAACTGAGCCACACCCGCAGCCTGATTCTGTGACATCTTGCCCACATATTCAATTCCAGTTGTCTAAAATGACTTCGTGAGATCTGTATATTTAAATCACCTCTACAGAACTTTAGGTTTAGTGATCATTGTTGTAAGTAGTCAGTAGCCATAGCAGAACATGGCTAGAGTCCAAGTTCTAAGACACTGTACAATTCATTTAACCTTCACTGTTCAGATAATTTATGTTGGGGGGAAGTGTCTTTACTTTCATGACACTTCAAAGGCAAAAGTTAAAACAAGTGGTGTGACTGCCTTGAGGACTAGCAAGAAATAGATATGCATATATAGTATTCCTCTTCTTGATAGGAACCCTATGGCTTTCTGATATTTTTGGTCTGATTTCTGATAAGCAAACTTACCCTCTGATTGACTATTTCTTTCCTGAGGAGAATTTTCAGTATCAGTGCTTGTCTTATTTTTGACATTGTAGAATCCATTGAATCACCTGATTCTAACACCTAAACTTGCCTAAAGAGTCCCATGGACTCTTTGAATTACAAGTACTATGTTAGAGCTAAATATATTTTATTCTACAGCTGGAAAACCAAACCCCAGAGAGTTGAAGTAACTGAAGTTACATAGGTATTAATAGACTAGAAATTAGTCCATATTTCCAAAATCATATTTTTGAGGTACTTAGCTGAAAATCAGTTCCAGAACACAAAATGGCAAATTAAAATTTTGTTCTGATTGTATTTAGCCTCATTGCATAAAGGCTTCTGGAATGTTAAAATTTACATTATAGTTAT
Organism: Geosciurus inauris; assembly: GCA_004024805.1. Lineage (NCBI taxonomy): Eukaryota > Metazoa > Chordata > Mammalia > Rodentia > Sciuridae > Geosciurus > Geosciurus inauris. Next base: position 180,547 of record PVHX01000034.1, read on the forward strand.
CAATTTTATAATTCTATCACAAAAGGTAATAGTATCATTACTTCCTGAAATTTTTGGGACAGATTTTCATTTTGGGGGGTCATTTACTTTCATATCAGAGTCTATTTGAATTTCATCTCTCCACAAATAATCTATAATGTAGTCTTCATTGCTATATTGACTAGTGTCCAAGAATACAAATGAATTTCAATGTTTATATAATATATAATTAGGAAAATAACCTGATATAGCTACCAAAATGCTATCAATGTAAAATTTTTCAGCCTCAAATATTTGAGAATAAAAAGTATCAATAATATAATTAACATATAGCTACATTTTGAGCTCTTAAAAGACATTTCATATAATAATAACTAAGTGTATTTTTAATGAAAATAGTGGATAACTCTAAATACATTAAAATCCATTACTTTGTAGTATGCGTGGTACCAAGAAACAAGCTTAAAAAAACCAACTTGACAGTCATCTTCTCTGAATAATCCTTACAACTACACAAAAAAATGATCTGTATTCAGCAAGTGGCTTATACACATATGTGAAACTAAAATACTTCAAAGTAGCTATCTTAACTAGATTGACCATAACAGAGTGCTTGTATCACTGATTTCCAAGTGAGCTAATAAATAGGAAGCTGTGAGTCTACATCAATCTCACAAAAATTCTTGATAGCTTTTCTTAGAAATAAGGGGCAAACTTGTGCTTTCCTGAACCTTAACTGTGATAAAACTTGGCCCATCCTCTTATAGCCACCCTGTCTGGCCAGAACCCACTTTCTTCCCAGAATGTCAAGGAGATAAGGGGATAGTCAAAGAAGTAACATGGGCATGGTTCCTTAGCTTCTTTCAGTGTTGCCAGAATGTTCTGAATTGAATGAAGGTGTGTTAAGAGTTGCTTTAGTTTTTACCAGTATGCCTTTGTGGCCATGGATTTTCAGTGAGAATTATAAAAGAACAGAGAATCAGGAGTAAATACAGATCTCCAGATTGGCAAATGCATCAAGAAAATAAGCAAACTGCAAAAATTCAAAGTTCAATATTCAAACTTTGTATGGTCTAATACTAGAAGATAAAATTTTTTTTATTGCTCCAAAGTTTAACTGCCTTTTCTTGGAAAGAATTGTCCTTTAATCGAAGGTTATTTTCTGTTACCTTGTAGTGTGAATTTTTTTTACTTATAAATTTTATGTAATTGTTTTCTTTGTTGGTTTTAAACATCCTTATTTGGCAAAATGAAAAAGCTGACAATAAGAGGAAACAAAAAAAAATGCAGGACATTCTCTACTGATGATTAGATCTTTCTTCCTCCCCACTGTCAGCAATGTCTACAAAAGGCTCCACAACACTTGCCTCTATTGGAGGCAATTCAAGGAATTCACAAAGAATTGAAAGCAAACGGTTTCTCTCCCAGTGTAGAAGAAAGACATTATTTATACTTGCATACTAATCATGGATTAAAAGTGAACGTTGACTCTAGATGTAAAATAAACTCTGACTTACCCTCCAGGAAGTAACATCAATGTTTTGTAAAACATTTGTTAGAAGCACAAAGATGATGTTGTATGCAGACTCAAGCATCAGACAGACCAGGGAGACACACAGACAGAAAATGCTTAGGAAAAGTGAAGTAACTATTGAGGCAAGATATGTTTTTAAAAATACGTTGTTGGTTCTATGTATAATAGAAACTAATTAGAAAGTTATATAGTTTTATAATCAATATATCATTTGAATAAGAAACTTGACTGCTGCAGTTCTGAGTCCCAAGCTCACAAGAGCATGCATCCCACCTAGTGGTCAATCAAACCACATCCAAAATGGGAGCAAATCTCAAAAATTGTGTGGGATGAATTTGGAAGTCACAGATGATAACTTTACGTTTTTAAAGTGGCTTACTCTGTTACATTTAAAACTTTACTCTTTCTATAAGCTTCTTTTTAGTACTCGGGATTGAACTCAAGGACTCTCAACCACTGAGCTACATCCCCAGCCTTATTTTGTATTTAGAGACATGCTCTCACTGAGTTGCTTATTGCCTCTCCACTGCTGAGGCTGGCTTTGAACCCATGATCCTCCTGTCTCAGCTTCCTGAGCCTCTGGGATTACAGGCATGTACCACCACACCCGGCTTCTATAAGCTCCTTGAACAAGCATATTGAAGGCTATTTCATCCCAGTGGGGCAAAATTGTTTGTTGTGTTGGAGGGAGTGAAAAAAAATGTTAACTATTAAAATCATTAGTGACCCTCTAAAAGGCCATAGTATTCAAATAAATATAGAATATATCTGGGCTACTAAAACTTCAGAGAGAGTATATGAATTAGGAAAAACATATGTAGTTTAAAAAGGTTTCTTAGAGGAAATATAAAATATAATGAGAAATTTTTATCAAAATATTATCTTGGACATAATATAAAAAACAAATTTAGTTTTTCATGTTTAGCAAGGTGCCAAGTATACCATTTACTGAATAAAATGTTTTTGCCCACTCATTTGAAATTATATTTCTCTACACTAAATTTTTACCTCTCCTTGGTCTGTTCAACTTTCTTTATATTCTGCCTCAACTTTTACCCATACTAATTTTTAGTAGAAATCATAGAGCATACTTTGCATGTCATAGAACATATATATGTATATATCTTATATTAAAGAAAAGATGACTTGCTATGTCAAGATAAAATGTCTGCTACATGAAAAAACAATTTTCAGATAAATACTAATGTCCTTTCTAATTTATACTGAATTTTAATAAATTTACAAAATATTTGGAAAATTCTGATTAAACAAACACTAAAACACCAAAATTGTATTGTTTTTCAACAAAATTCCTATATTTATTTCCTTGCAATATGACATATAACTCAGGAATTTATATACATATATATTTATTTATACAGATATATACCTAAATCTTTCTAGCTTCATACCCTTAGTGATCATATCTTGATATTTAAAGCAGTTTTGAAACAAGTTCTTATGTAAATTTGTCTCCCCAATAAAATAAACTCTTTTATTTTTTTATTATTTTTTTTTTCATTGTAGGTAGACACAATAACCTTCATTTTTATGTGGTACTGAGGATCGAACCCAGTGCTTCACACATGCTAAGCAAATGCTCTACCACTGAGCCCCAAACCCAGCCCCTAAAATATAATTTTTACCTCAAATTTTGGAGATTTTTAAAGACAAGATTAGTTCATGACTCACTACAGAAAATATTAACTCAAAATTATTTCAATAGGCTTCTGGTAAAGGTTTAGGAACCATTATAGCATTGTCCTTTATATTAAAAACTAATTGCTGATCTGTTGAAGCATTTCATAATTTTTTTCAGATTTCAAACTTTAGTAAACACAGGAATCCCTTAGAAAAACTTCTTAAAGTACATGCTGATCTGGTAGTTCAGATGAGACCTGAGAGTCTGCACTTCTAATAAGCTTCCAGTCATGACAGTGCTGCTGGTCTCATATCACACTGTGAGGTCAAGGAGTTAAATGGCATCCGTGGCTTTAAGATAACAACATGGAAGAGGAAATCTCCTGAAGTTAAAGAGCATTTAAACATAAGATAAAAATGTTTGCTTTTAAAACACATTGCACACATACACACATATCCAGTCTCTACCAAACACACCACTTTGAACTACTTGACCAAAAAAATTTCCAAAGTTCCTTTACATATCATTAATTCTAGTAACCCAAACTTCTAAGTCCATAAAACTAATGTCATGTACTTATGGGACCAGGATGACCCTGAGAAAGATCCTGACACAATACAATTTCTAAACTGTGAGCGTGGTGATGGGAGCCAATGGACATAGCTGGAGGAGAGACAATAAGTTCTGTGCTCTAATGCATTTACCTTTCATTTTCCAGTCACCATTAAGTGATTTATTTTGCTAGCAAAGAAATGGGAAAAAAAAATTTTCAATTAGTTTTGTGATGTAATCTCGCAAAAACGTTTATCTTAATGAATATTTATTTACCATGTTTTGGTTGACTTACCAGTTTTCAACATTAAAAATCTCAAGTTCAGAACAAGTCTGTAATGTCATGTGGACCTCAAGAAGGCGCTCTCCCTTTTACTAAAGTTTTAGGTAAATATTTTCTTCTGCTTTGCCTATTATTAGTCCACTATAAGTGTGTTGCTCACAAATGTATCTAAGGTGTATGTATCAGAAATATCCATGTTGCTACCTGAGCATTCATGCCTGCTCCCCAGCTCCTCCATCAGATCTTGGGGAAATAGCTTCTAACCTGAATTTTTCATATGTGGACCATCATTCTCATTTACAGTGACCGCACCACCACCACCCACAAAGAAATGTCCTCTGGGAACCTGTGACTGTGACTTTATTGGGAACAAAAGTCTTTGTACATGTAATTAATTATCTTGAGATGAGAGCACACTAAATTATTGTGTGGTCCTTAAATCCAATAACAAGTGCCCTTATGATAAGAGAAGGCAAACATGAAATAAAAGACAAGGTGAAGACAGGGAAGCAAATTGGAATTCATGAGCTTACTTAAAGAACACTGAAGATTGACAAAGATTGACAGTAGCCACCAAAACCTTAAGGCAGGCATGGAACAGATTCTCACTCAGAGTCTCTGGACACCTTGATTTTGGATTCCTAACCCCAAAACTGTGAAAGAACATATTTATGTTTTTTTGAGACATTTGAAATTTGTTATGGCAGTTGTAGGAAATGAACAAAGTCTTTCAAAATATATACACACTGGTCATTAATAATGTAAGCAATAGTAGGTAATATTTGTTCAGCATTTGTGTGCCAGACACAATCCCCAGGATAATCAATCCAGGTTCTAAGCCCTTGTTTGGTTTATTTAAATAATAACAACTTCTTCCATCTTACTTCCATCTTAATATCTCCTGGATCCTGCATAGGTTAACTATCTCTTCCCCAGATCACTTTACTAATTATTTATTTCTTCTTTATTGTCTTTTCTTCTGGGCTAATAAATTGAATTCATATTCTTTGTTATATGCCAAGTAACTTTTTGTGATCAGCCCATGTATCATAAGTGGGTTGACTTCCAAATATATGGGTAGAGTTGAGCAGTCATTTCCAAAGCTGTATTCTGTTTTCAGAAATACAAAACACCTTTGGAAAAAGTCTCATTAAATACCATGTAACAGTGTTTTAATCCCTAATTATATATTCATGGAATTTTACGTGTAGCTTGAGAAAAAAAATTTAGTGCAACTACAAAAGGGGTCCTTCAAAAATTCAATAGTATACAAATGCTTTAAGTATAAACTCATAGCAGGCTTATTACCATAGATCTAAAATATTAAGTAATACATATTTAATAACTTAGAATCTTATTCTTGTGGCACAAAGGATATTTTTATATTTCTCTATAATTAAGTGGCCAATCAATTTTAAATAAATAATACTTATTGTGTCTATGTCTGAAATGTGCTAGTGAAAGCACAGTAAGTCCAGAGAACATGAACATTGAATATAAAATGGTAAGAGACTGAATCCACATCTATAGCTTCCTAAGGATAATATTTAGAAATTTTAAAAATTCCTTTAGTCATTCATAAAAGTATAGCAATACCTGTCATTAATGGAACATGTATTTCAAATATTTTATGCCAATTAATTACACTAACCCTTATATGATCTCTAAGAGTTTGAGTTTGTATCATTTACATTTTTATAGATGAGAAAACTAAGAACCAAAAAAGGATAAGCAAATTTCCCAAGGACGCACAGCCAGTTAGTACATCATTAAAACTCAAAGAGGTTTGATTTCAAAGCCTCCAAGTTTAACAACTGTCCTATACTAAATTCCTTTATTGCCACTAGATTAAAATTAGGTGAATAATCATGTTTTATAAATACAAAAAGCTCTCTCTGAGATGTAACCGCAGCAACTGTTCACACTTTCAAAGACAGGTTCAAGGACATGTTTGGAATCATGTCCCTTATGATTTCAGAACACAACAATAAATTAGTTGTCAGAAAATCATAAGTTGTGAGAAAAATTAATATTTTTATGTACAAGGGGAAATCTGCTGGAATGAATTATTGGATAGGTTTTCCTCCTTCATAAAAGAAATGCTCAGGAAGGCTCTGCACACCCTGCTTCAAATGTAGTTATAAGAAAATGAAAGGTTAGTATCTGCAGCAGCCATATTGTCACCATGTGGGAGCCAACAAGAAGCAGAAAACTCATATGCTTAGGAATGCAGAGGAGAAATATGAAAAGCACTGAGTTCTTTGATATCTGTGCTACCACTTAACTTTAAAATTGTAATAATGAAATAATATATCCCTATTCTTTATGACACTTTAGTTAACATTGTTACTAAACTTGAAGCCCAAAGCACCCTGATTTATAAAAGCAACAATTCAAAATTTTCTCTAACAACTATACTTTAAGCTAAAAGTAACTATGTTTTGTTTAAACTCTAATTTTTTATTGAAATATAAATATTTAAAAGTTAAAATTAACTGAGACCTAGAAAGAAAATCAGCCTTTACTTTACTACTTTGACTAATTTCAGATAATTCCTGAAATACAAAAATATTTGAATTTTATTTGTGTTGTAATATAGTATACTTTAAAAGCAACATATTGAGAAGACTAGTAAAATTGCTTAAAGATGAAACAAAAATCAATTGTATGCCTGATAATTTTAAAATGTAAAAGTCCTATTTGATAACCTGGAAAGAAATTGAAATATACCATTTATCTCCATTTACACCTATATCTCAGGGATACCTATAAGCAAATTTGCTAGTCCATTAAGATAGCATAGATTAAAACAGTTTGCAGGTGATTTATTCTGCCACATGCTATTCTGAGTTATATGCTCATGAGATTGCTTTGCAAATACATTAAAATTCATTTGTGTCTGCCAATTATTTTCATAGATTGCTAAATCTTTATCTACAATATTCATGTTTGTCTGTATCCCAGGGATGCTATTTGAAATTGTAGAGAGCACAAACCTGCTAAAGAATACAGTACTAACCTTCCATACAGAATTAAAGTGACAAGGTTATTTGAGCCCAGGTATAAACAAATCCTGCCAGGTTGTCCCATGGGCTGAACTAATCAATATGTTAGCATACTTGTCACCTCTTCATGACAAACCAATGGGTCATGATCCACCAGTAAAAAGTTTCTGGCACAGATCATATTTGATCTTTCATTAACACAACTGACTGTTGCTTATAGATTAAATCATCTAAGAGGATTCATCACCAAAATAATGGCAAGGGAACAGGAAAGGTGGCATTCATTCAAATAAATGAATAGAAAGAACCAAAAGCAAATGTCTTGTTTTAGGAAACATGTCTAGCATTAGCAATGATTAAGTTTGGGATAGGTGCACATTATTGGGTAGTGTCATTTAAATGCTTTTTAAATTCATCCTTGTGGAGCATTTTCCAGATTTCCTTATGAGGTACTAAGAACAAGGGAGTTTTGTTGAGGCTCAAAAGAGGAGTTGTCTGGGGTGAACGAAATACTCATTTACACCTAAGTTCAGAGGTATTAAGCATTATTCATTATGACAGAATCCAGCTGAAACTCTAGTGAGACCCCTCAGAGGGAGCAAGCAGCAATGCTAAGCAGGGAATCAGTGAGAAGGAAGGGGACAGCATTGAGAGGAGAGGGAGAAAAAATCTTTGCTGGTGTTGTCAACAGAAATGAAGATTACACAGTTTGTTACTACTGTGCTAATATACATATAAATATTGTGAATATATACACATATGTATACTCCTCATCCTGTCAATTCCTGATCAATATTTGTGTTGCAACTGAAAAAATTAGAGCAACTAAGTAGTTTTACTTGCAAGTTAGAATACTATTCAAACTTCTATGAAACAATAATTTCATTAAATTAAACATGTAATCTTGATTACAGGTTTCAACCCTGAAAGATGTCAAAGATATTTAATATATGTCAGTATAAAAATATTCATGTAAATCTAAAATCATTTTCATTCTTTCATGTGATTAGTGTCTAATGTAGACTAGCTTTATTAAATTACTTCTACAAAGAACAGCAAACTTGGGCATGGTAGCACACACCTGTAATCCCAGCACTTTGGGAGGCTGAGACAGGAGAATCGCAAGTTCTAAGCCTGCCTCAGCAATGGCGAGGCGCTAAGCAACTCAGTGAGATCCTGTCTCTACATGAAACACAAAATAGGGTTGGAGTTGTGGCTCAGTGGTTGAGTGCCCCTGAGTACAATCCCTAGTACAAAAAAAAAAAAAAACCGGTAAACCATAATTCCTGATATTATTTTCTCCTTTTATGGTTGGACATAATTAGCAGGCAGTCAGTATATATGCATGTATATATGTTTGTTTAAGTGAATCTGTCTATCCAGTGCCTGATTGGTTGATCTGGGGTTTTAAAAAATAGCATCCTTGATGAAATAATATAAAGTAACTTGCCTATATATGTAATTTTAAAATTGTTCTTTGGAATTTTTAGTACAGAATAAAATTAAAAACAAGAATGTAACAAAATTTGACAACACAATTCATTTTAAAATATTATTGTCTGTGGTAGTGAACAATAAACCTAAACATAATTCAGGATAATAGATGACCTTTTAAAATGAAACATTAGTATATAAAATTATTTTCAGTGGAGAAATTGATTTTTTCCTCTATGATATGAAATAACACACACTCCCTAACAAAATTTTCACATATGAGACCCTCATTTGAAATTAATGATGGTTTACAGATAAGTTTAATTCCAGAAACAAAGTTCTTAAATACATAGTCCCATCAACAGAAGCTTTTAAGTTTCTGAGTTGTTTCCAGGAACATAACTGCTTACCTTTTCAGTGATCTTATTCATTTAATAACTAGTAAGAAATATAAAAAGCAATGGTAAATCACAGGGCATTGCTGGCTACATAATAAATATTTGCTGATGATTCATATTTCTAAATGTTTAGAGAATTTCCCCCGTATAATCATGAAAGTGACCACATATACATCTGTATAAATTTTCATGGCATATTTATTCAGTTTTCCCACATTTTAATGATCCATAAATCATCAAATATCTTGAGCTGGCCTTACTCCCTTTTGTCCTTCTTATTTGTAGTGTGAATTCCCTTTTCTTATTTATTCATTACCATTCTTTTTTCTTTTTATTACACATTTAGTTTTAAGGGTCAGACAATAAGATTTCCAGTCAATCAATAAATATGTGTTAAACTACTACATACAAAACAATTTTAAAAATACTGCAGTGAGTATACAGTAAATATCATTAAACAATTAAACTGTATGCATTACTGGTAGTAACTTTCAAATTAGTATGGATTAAGTCACTAGCCAAGGTCAGTACCTATGTAACAACTATCAGGAAACATGTTCACTTTTCCTACTAAACATATTACATCTGGGAAAACTGCCAGAACTATAATGACCACTGATAAAGTTTGTAATAGTTCAAAGTTATTTTCCAAGATCCAAACAGATGAATTAAATGGGGGGTGTGATAGGTATTACCATGCCTAATTTTTCAAGTCTGTGATGATGGCATTAATATCTTCAATTTCCCAGAGATACATTGCTGCTGGTTTGCCATTGTAATAGGTAAGGACAATTCCAGGGGCTTCTATTTAGCCCTTCATACTATAATGGATTCCACCCCTTGAGTCAATGTACCAATGTGGTTACTCTGCAAATTGTTAAAAGGGTTTATTAAAATTTGACATTCAAGCTGGGTGTGGTGGTACATTCCTGTAATCCCAACAGCTCAGAAGGCTGAGGCAGGAAGATGACAAGTTCAAAGCCAGCCTCTGCAAATTAGTGAAGCCCTAAGCAACTTGGTGAGATCCTGCTTCAAAATAAAAAAAAAAAATAATTAAATGGGCTAGGGATGTTGCTCAGTGGTTAAGCACCTCTGGGTTCAATCCCCAGTACAAAAAAAAATTAAACTTTCGGAAATTGGAAAAATAATCACAGGATGAGTGATGAGCCACCTGGAACCATTGTGAGTCAGAATCAAGCTAAGACTCCATCTATCTCCTAGTTGTTGTAAACCTCTAATTTGACTAGTTAGTCAGAAATTTTAGGGGTCTCCAGGAACTAATGCGAGTTCCAGAACAGTGTATATGTCTGAATATTTCCCATCACTCAGTGCATGGTCACTCTTAAATGGGTGCAGTCCCATTGGGAAAAGCTCAGAGAAGCCTTGTATCCTTGTGGTGCAACTGCAGAGTCATTTCTCAAAAGGGACACAGCCTACACTTCAATCAAGAGGTTTCATGTTTTTGTATCAACTTAGGTTTGAAAACTGAGAATGTGATCATGACTCAAGTGGCAATTTAAGCTACTGGACCTAGATATTTTCTACTCATATAGATAAGTATATCAGTGGGCTGCCTATCCATTTGTTCTCATGCTCATTGTGATCAATTAGCAATTACCAAAAATCTCTTTAAGGCATTTTGATTATTGGTATATTTCCTCTCACCTTTATTGGAAATGAGTTGAGTTCACTTGTCTTGGGTAGTTAAGTGCTGCCACATAGCCCTGACTATTCTGGAATTCCTATCGGATCACCACTGAAATTAGGGAATCCATCTCAGTGGTAGAAACTCTAAATCTGAAATGACACAAGATCAGAGATCCAAACGCATCATTTCAAGGATGTGGGTACCACCTTCACCTATGTATTTCTCAATGCCTTAAAGAAGAGTATGTCTTCAGGACCATCTCATAGAACACTATAGGGGATATGTGACAAATCCACTCCAAAACCCTTATCTCCCTTGTCCAGTTCATGCCGAGGAAGCTCTTCCATCTCTAATTCATTAAACATGGACCACCACTGAGTAGTTTTAGTCAGCCAACAAAGTAAGTAACTGGCACTGTCTCAAGTTGCACAAGCTAAGACTTTAAATCTAAACTCTTTAATAAATATACTCATATCAATGAATTCAGCCTTATTTATTACTATATTCTGCAATTTTTTACTTAATACTCTCTGTATCTGCTCTTATAGGATTCCCAGATTTCAGAACATATGCAATTGTAGAGTCTAGCACATTTTTTGTACATAAGCTGTTCACAACAGGACATAATGTATAGCTAGCTATTCCCCAGTCTTTAAGTTAACCAACCAATACTAAGACTAAGCACATAAACTTGCTGTGTGCTCCAGGAATTTCCTGTTTCGGAATGATAAAACCTGTATTTTGTGTGAAATTATGTTGACACAAAAACAACTGAACGTGTTACTTATCAGGAGCAGCTGCTTGATTATTATTCCATATTATTATTCCATATTATTCCATAACCTTACCTCTCAGTACCCACCTATCCCAAAGTTATACCTCATAAGCAGAAACTGGTCAATACCAACCAGTTTGCAACTCTATAAACTCCACCTTAAAACTATCCAGTTTAAGTGTTAAAATTCCCTAACTTGAACTTCTGAAACTCTACTACAAAAGAGTGTTCTCCCTAATTATGTTAAGTCCAATAAACTTAGTTTGTTTCAATCCCTTGTTTTCCTACTGGTCTTTTGGTGTATTCTGAGTCAACAATAGAGCCCATAACCCAATCAGGATTAGCTGCAGAACTTGTGCTTTGAAGGGCTGAAAGCACAGAGGCTAAGAGAAAAAGCTGTTGTGTCAAAGGCAGAAATACCCCTTCACACATGATGCATGTCTCCCAAGAACATCTTTTTCTTGCAAAGTTATTTATACCCAGGCTGATTACTTGTTTCTGTGCTCTTATTCAAGCAGTTTTAGAAAGCAAATTAATTGGTTTAAATGTGGAAAATTGTGAAATAATAGTGCATTTTCAGAAGGTCAATGCAACATTCAGTAGATACTGAAGTTAGGAAGATTCTGCACTCTGTCTAGAAATCTAATTTCTCTGCCACCTCCATAATCAAGAACGGCACAATACTGATCCCTGGGCATGCACATCAGCCCACTTGGAGTCAGAAGTTATCTGCCCTAGAGGCAACAGTGAGGCTCATTATGCACTTTCTCAGGAACCAAAGGCAGACATGAAATAAATGGAGCTGAATCTAGGTAATGGATGAAAGGAAAAATAAAAAGAAAAGTTAATTAATATTTAAAAGACAAGGAAATCAGCACATGGGAAAGATATTTGACATCATTATACATAAAGAAATACAAATTAAAACTACAGTAAGATATTAGGACAGCTAAAGTGAAAATTTTTTACAATGGGAGATGATGGCAAGGACACTGAGTAACTCATACATTGCTGGTGGAAATGTAAAATGGTACAGTCACTTCAAGAGACAATTTGGTAGTTTCTTATACAACTAAATGTGCAATTACCAATTTCACTCTTAGGTATTTACCCCCAGAGTAACGAAAACTATGTTCACACAAAAACCTGTACATGAATTCTCATAGCAGCTTTATTTCTAATAGAAAACAAAACACAAACAGAAACAAACAACAATAACAACAACAAAAAACCCTAGATGTTGTTGACCACTGGATGGCTTAGCAAACTATAGCATATCTACAACCATGGACTGCTACTCAACAACGGAAATGAAAAAACTATAGATTCAGAACAACTTGGATACATCCGTAGGGAATTATACTGAATTTTAAAAGATAAGAACAAAGGAAGAAATAGAAAAGAAAATAGAATCAATCGCAATGATCACATATTGTATGATTCCATTTGTATATCATTCTTGAAATGACCAAACTATAGAAATGGAAAGCAAACTAATGGTTGCCATGGCTCAAGGAAGGTGGACATGACAGTAAAGGGCAACAGGAGAGATTCTTGTAGTGATGAAAACATTCTGTACTTGATTGTACCAATGACAACACCCTGCTGATGATGCTGTATTATAGCTTTGTAAAATTTTGCCATGGGGCAGGGAGTGGGTAAAGGCCACCACATGGAATCTGTCTATATTATTTCCTAACAACTGCTTATGAATCTACAATTATCTCCAAATCAAAAGCTAGAAAAACATAAAAAAAGTCTAGGAATCACCAGAAGAAAGACAGAGTTTTATCCTTGATCCATTTCCTCTCATATTGAAGGAAAGACTTGGTGTGGGTTTAGGCTTTTTTTTTAATATTTTTTTTTAGTTGTAGATGGACGCAATATCTTCATTTTATTTATTTATTTTTATGTGGTGCTGAGGATCAAACCCAGTGACTCATGCATTGGAGGCAAGCGCTTCACCACTGAGCTATAGCTCCAGCCAGGGTTTAGGCTTTTTTGTTCATTTGTTTTTTTCTTGTTTGGAGACATAAAAGCAGGAAATGGAATAAGAGAAGTTTAAATGAAGAGTACCATTAGGGCATCTACTTACACATGGTGTCTCTCCATACCACCTTGTAGATTTTGAATTGTTTCAAGACTTTTTGGAAATTTTCGTGGGTTTGTTTAAATTCAACACCATGGAGAAGTCATATGAAAATTGAATGCTGTGCTTCACAATGACATATTCTAACAAGAAACCATAACATGTAGTAAATCTAGTACACCAGAGCCTCACTGGACCTAAATGAAGACCCTGACAAAAGAACAATAGATTTTGTATGGAAAATAGAAAAGAGAAATGTAATGAATATTTAAGAAATTCCAGTTCTAAACCCCTTTTAAGGTCTATTACAATAAATAATAACATCATGTTGCTTGATTATTACATCTTTCATTAATTTGTAATATCTTTGATTATTAAAATAAACATTCCTTAATTTCACTCTCCTTAAAAATTAAAACTGGTCCCACCTGTACATTAAGAGAGCCTTGTATTCCTTTAACAATTTCCATAAGAGTTGCTTTTCTTTTAATAGAAGTGCATAATTAATGTTTAGTCAGCTTTGTATCACTGTGACCAAAATATCTGACAAAAAAAAAACTTAGAAAAGGAAACTTTTATTTTGGCTTATGTCAGTCCAAGGTCAGCAAACTCTATAGCTCTGAGCCTGAAGTGAGGCTAAACATCAGGCGGAAGTATATGGCAGAGGAAAGCATTTCAGGACAGGACAGTCAGGAAGAAGGGAGCACAGCTCACAGAACCAAAATATAAACCCAAAAGGAACACTGCCAGTGACCTATTTCCTCCAGCCACACCCTATCTTCCTACAGTTATCACCCTGTTAATCCATTCAAGTGGATTAATCCACTGATTAGGTCATAGCTCTCATAGTCTAATCATTCCACTTCTGAACATTCCTGCATTAATGCAGGAATGCTTTTTGGGTGACGCCTCATATTCAAACCATAACTTAAACAGTACCATTAGACATACATACTTTTATTTAATGCAATAACATAAAAACATTTATTTCACTTTGAATCTTCTACAATGACATGTAATTCTTAAATAAAATAATGCCTTATAAAATAAAAATTGCAAACATCAATGCATCAAGTTCAAACACAAACTGATACAAAATCAAAAAGCTTCCTGCAAGTTCCAGATCTTGCAGAATTTACCTCATATATAGACTGAACCAGTCTGTATATGATCTAACAGAAGATTCATTTTGATTTCTAAATCCATACTGCAATAGGTTTAGTTCTACAGGCATTTGCTAAGTACTAACTGTATTTTTTAACAAATAAAAAAAAGGATATAAATTTGTACATTTGTCCTGCCTGCAAGGGTTTTGCATGTTTGTTAAACTTTGGTAAAATTACCTAAGCAGTAAGACATTTCTGCCTTCCTCCAAATAAGGACACTTGACTGACTTCATACTTTTTTAGAAATGAAACCGACAAGTAATTATGACTGTATTAGTCAGCTTTTCACCACTGTGACCAAAATACCTGAGAAGAACAAATTACAGGAGGAAAGATTTCTTTGGGCTCATGATTTTGGAGGTTTCAATCCACTACTGACTTACTCAGTTGCTTTGGGCCTGAGGTAAAGCACAACACCATGGTTTGATGTTGTGGCAGAAGAAAGCTGTTCAGCTCAGGGTAGAAGGGAAGCAGAAAGAGAAGGGGCCAAGAAAAAGATTTAGTCCCCAAGGGCATGTCCCCAGTAGCCTGCTTCCTCCAACAATGGAGGAATCTGCCTATAGTTTCCATCACCTCCCAGTAATCCATTCAAATTATTAATCCATCACATGGATTAATTGATTTATGAGGTTAGAGCCCTCAAGATCCAATTACTTCCTGAAAGCTCTACCTCTGAGCACAGCTACACTTGACAGATCAGACCTGGAGGACATTCCAGATCCAAACCATAACAGTAGCTGAACTGAAACAGAGCTTTAATTTGCATGATAATCTTATGAAAGTAAAAGGAAGGATGTAAGGGAAAAAAATGTTATCTGCTACAATTTATCCAGACTGACTTAAATTACTACATTCCCTTCAGATTTATCATCCAAATCAAATAAATTGGCTCTTCAAGATGTACAAGGGATACCATATTTCACCAAATCTAAAATATCACCTACAACATCCATCATTATTTTATGTTCTATTTAGAAAGGGAAAATTCTGCCAGTAAAACTATGATGCATCATCAAATTTAATCTAACGCCTCAATTTTAAGATAAATTCTAGTTTCAGAAATGGTAAGCTATTTTAAACAAAATGTATTAAAATCCATAAAACACAATATTCCTTACATGTTAGGCAAAACATAAAGAACTACTTACTGAATAAGCTGTGTCCAACACCCACATAACTAATAATCTTCTCAAATAATACTCAATTAGTAGAGAAAACAAAGAAATAAAAGACATGGAATAAAACTGCAGCCATACCACTGTGGAAATTAAAATTTTTTGACTCTTCTCCTAAAATGTGTCTAAAATGAGCACATTGATCATTAAAAATATTAGGAATATAATATTATATATAATGTTCATAAAGATTGAAACAGAACAATAATAATAAGGCAGTATATTTTTGTAGAAAAGCAAAACAAAGTTTGAAAATTCACTTCCAATCCTACAATTACTTTCTTTTAATATTTGTGTTGATATTTCAGACCTAATTTGTTAGACTAAAACACTTAACAGAATAAATTAAATGTTTAATATCTATTAATAAAGTTGAAATTTAAACTATTTTATGTTTAACACATAAACATAAATAGGATTCCTACAAGAAAAAATATATATATATATATACACACACACACATCCTAAAAGAAACACCACATCTTGGTCATAATTTTTTTCATGAATTATGTTGTCCTTTGTCTCTTGGCATTATAAAAAAGTGATAAATACATTTTCATTAAATCACTTAATAAAAGCTCTACTTTTTCCATGTCTTTACAAAATGATTATCAGAAAATAAATGGACAGTAACTATCTCTTCATCATAGATGAAGAATTCACAGGGCTATACTTTGCCCTCCACATGCATTTTATTATACATTTTTCTTTCATCTCCAGTCCCCAAATTAACCTATCTATTAACCTACTGAAATCCATAAAATACTATGGGATTAAACTATTCCACATTTATTGTCACTTTGATAACTTATGCCATTTAACTCTTGTCATTCTATGTTATGAGTGTTCTGTGAAATGTTCCCCTGTGTTGTCTTTCTTACTCTAGAAGATATTAAACAGAGATTGACACAGTATCTTCCTAGTTTTAAAAATTCTTACAAAACATAATATATTATATATTAGTGGGTAATAAATATATTACAATAATAATTTTTCAACTCTAAGCAATTTTCCATTTTTCTATGATTTTGTAGACTAAAGATTTTACTTCCTATTCACTGAACCACAACCAAAGGCACCTGAATTTTAACCTACTCATTTTACACTGATTCTCACCCACCAAGAATTACTATTTCCTGATGACTTATCACACAGGACTACATGAAATGCTCTGGCTCAGGTATTTCTTTCAGTCTTCACAATAAGCCATGGCTGAATATACCCTAAACATCTCCAGTTGAATGTGTTGCAGAATGTTATCTAATTTTTCCAATACTGAACTAATCTTTTCTACTTCTTACCAAACTTATTGCTTCTGTAGTATTTTTTCTTTTGGAAAACAAAACCAGATCCACCCAGTTGTTCAAAGTAGAAACCTGGGATTCATTCTTTCACCTTTTTATCTTATTGCACACCAAAATTTATCCATATATCATTGAAATTTTCTATTTTCTTTCCATTCTCATCATCCTTTCTCTCTTCCATGCAAGACTATTTCTGCCATAAGTGCTAAGTTACTCTTCAAATTGGTCTACCTGAATTTACACTATCTTCTCTGAATCATACTCAATATTAAGCAGAGAAATCAATTCATACTTAATTTTAAGGAAGGCAATCTCTTTAAAGGCAAATTGATCATTTAATTAAAATACTTCAATGGTTCTCAACCACCTTTATGTCAAAGTCCAAAGTCCTCAATATGGCTTTTAATGTCCATTTTGATATTGTTGATTGTGTTCTGCTTCCTTTTGCTGTTTTTTTTCTTTCAATTCCTCCAGACAAACTGAGTTTTATTGCAAAAATAAAAGGAAACAAAAATACTTCTAAAACACAAACATCTTGTCATCCATAGCAAAGAAATTCATCTTTAAATGTCTCTGACCTATTTAGAAAAAAAAGAATAGACTAGCATTGAAAATAAAATCTTTTATAAAAATTTTACTAAATATCACATGGCTAACGGTAATACATTTTGTTTGGAATTCTCTGATCTTATCAAAATTACTAATTACAAAATTACCAAGTTTCTTGACAGAAATTGAATTTTTTATTTGCAACATTCTGCATCATACCTAATGTTAATTTTAAGACATTATTCTGTTTATTCAAATGCATAGTTTTGGTTTCTTAAACTCAACTAGGCATACAGTTGACTTAAAGGCATTTGAGGACATCAAATATAAGTTTATATATTACTTTACATCATGTTTTGTGCTGTACTATTAGTTTAAATCATGCTTTCAAAAGTAAATACAAAAGTTATGTCTTTTATAGATCTATAACTAGAAAGGTATAATAGGTACATTAATTTTCATTTTACTGTGATCATGACATTATACTAAATGATCTGCAAGAACAATGCTTACATTATTCATTGAAAAACTGGTTATTTCATGACCATATCAATTTTAATATGTCACTTGAACTATATAAATTTATGTTAATTGGAAAGATTTCAGGAGATAAAAATCCAGAGTGATTATTCAAATACTAGAAACAAAGCCAATATTAAAGTATGATAGCTAAAAGGGCATTGGCATATACTAACCAAGAATATTACTTAAGTAGTAGTAATCAAGTAAAAAGATAATTCTATCTAAAATATGACTGCATACTATTTTATATCAAAAAACAAAATCAATGTTCTGCTATAAATCAATTACATATTCATATCATTGATTAAAATTGATTTTTAAAAATATCAAGATAATGTAATTACTTATAAAAAGAATACCTTTATATCTTTGTAATGAAAAGATAAAAGCTTAAAAATTATATTCTATATTCAAAAAATACAAAAAAGGGGTGAGGAAAGTCAGAAAACATAAATTGTTACTTTAAAATAACTAATACACTGATTAAAATATGAGCTAAAAATTTGAATAAGCTATTTCTCAAAAGAAGCCTACAGGTCCTTCTCCTCACTGATAGAAACCACTCTCTCCCTTGAGAGTATTCCCCTTTTCATACTCCAGTCCCTTCTAATAAACTCATGCCTATTACTCTGACATATCTGAAATATTTCTGGCATGATTACTAGAATCCAGGTGAAGGACTAATCTTTGCAGCTGTCTCACCTTCACGGTAAGGTGTAACATTTGTGACTTGTAACATTTGTGTTCTCCACCTGGTTATCATAGGCTACACCAATTCTTTTCTGATCACTTTTCTCCACTCAGTTTTTATGAACCTGTGTTCTCCACCTCATATTCCTAGTGACTAGAGGGAAAATTTTGAGATAATTGATGGTTTGGGGCTAGAGTAAACTCTAGTCAAGAACTAAAGTTTGCCTCAGCCCTTGTGGGTAAGAATTGGGGCTTCACTCACCATATTCTGGGGGGACAAAAATCACCCACTAAAAATGGAAAGATTTTTGGAAATGGCAAAACTCTTGTAGAATCTGAAGTTCAATGATCAAAAGATTTTGAACTCTGGCCTCTTTACCTCCTCTTCCTCTTAGCCTCTCATCCTTATTTCTGAATCATAAGAACATTGTGAGACCTCACTCAAGGTTCAAATTGGTAGGAACTCAAATTCACTACTAAGGTAAATGGGTACTCTCCATCTATGGGTCAGGATGACCTATTTAACGCTATTTGCCTGTCATGCTCAAAGCAGCAACTTTTCTTACTCCTTAGCTGCCTGCCAGATATTTCTCCCTCTGAGGCTTTGATCTGGAATGCCAGCTGCCAGAGCAACTACTCAAACCAGTTCAAGAAAAGAAAAAAGTGTCATTTTAAAATCCAAACTTCTTTGGGACATAAACGGCTCTTTTCTCTTTTCTCATATCCTAGGGTTCTACTCAATAAGTTCCTCCCTCAATGCTAGAGAAAGGGGGAGACAAAGGATAATGGGATCTAGGAAGGCCAGTTATGCCAGGTCTCAGACTTTCTGAGGATACTTAAGAGGTCTACATTCTGAATTGAGGACAAAGCAGCAGGTACTACCCCAAACCAGAGGCGTAGTTTTTTAGCTTCAGTAAGCTAAGACACAAGCCCAGGAGTATTAGGGAATGTTCTACTTTTTGCAGGTTTTTCTCTTCTCTCTTGATGGGAAACAATTGCATAAAAAAACAAAATGGAACAATCTCATATATGCAAATTCTATTTTTCTTGAGACCCTTTTCCTGAGGTCCACCTTCTCCATGGGTTCCCACATTATTTAAATACCTAGACTGACTCTAGTATGATCCAAAAGAACACTCTGGTCTGGAATACATGTTCTTATGTATAGCTCCTTTACTAGTGTAATTATACCCAAGTCATTTTTTTGTTTTTGTTTTTGGTATGTTGGTTTATTTCCTGTTTCCTTTTCTTGAGCTTATATTTTTTTCTGATAAATTCACCTTTGATCCTGCTCACCTAAATTACTATATTTTTGTTATGATTTGTTTTGTTTGGTCTAACTATAGCATTTTTATTTTCTTTTTTCTTTTTTTAGCATTCCATTTTTTTCTCTGCAGTCTTTATTCAGAAACCAGCTATTCAAGGGTAAAGTCTCAAATACACTGGAAATTAAAGGAGATCTTCTCCTTTGGAAAGTCCTAAGGAAAGGAATGAACACTGGTGATATTCATTAAATCTGCCCCCATGGAGGATGAGCAGCCCTCTGAACCTTTGATTTCAGCATGGCTGACAGACTCTATTACCAACATCCCAACTATGCAGGCTCTCCCCATGTCCAAGTTATACTATAAAAAAAATTTTACATATTCTATTTTAACTTCTAAAAGGTTAAAATTCACAGTCTATAGAATAAATACCTCTAGTTGTTTAGTCTCCTACATGTGGGGATTTTACATTGGTGAAACAGTGTAAAATCTTGGTTTCCTGTCTGTTTTTATGTATATTTGTGCACACCTGTGTATTGTATATTGTGACTACATACATGCTTGTATTTGTATAGTTTACACAGCACTAATATTAGCTTATAGATAATTAAACACTCATAATATTTTTTTAAAAATGGATCAAAGTGTCTTTTAATTCACATGACTTAAATTATTAATAAAAAAGGCCAATCTAAATTGGTTAAAAAAGAGAGATAAGATATCTTTAAAATTACTAACCCACATATTTTCTAAGTGGTCAGCCAAACAAGAGAAAAGTTGGTTACTATAAAATGTTTAAAGTATAATATCCATCAATTATAGGATTTTTCTTCAGCAGGAAAAAGATGGTTTAAATGTTAACTATGCTTATCAGATATCTTGGTTTTCATGGATAACCTAAAGTTAGTAGTTAAAAATGGGTAAATTACTTTTAATATGAATGGGATTAAACTCTATAAACTTGTCAGGAGGCATACAGTTATTATGTAAATTTAAAATATAATCTGCTAAATATGGACTCAAGTACTCTTGGATTTTTTTAATTCTATAAGAAATATATATTTGGGTATATTAAATGTGCTTCTATAAATTGATGGTAAGTGAAAAAACAATTTAAGATTGTTTTATTCCTGGGTCTTCAGTAAAAGCTAAGAGTTAACATTCTGATAGATATAATTCTATACACAGAGTACAGAAAATTTTGGCTGTATTTTGATTAAAGTACTGTAGAAAACAAAGTATTTCATCTTATTAAAGAAGAATAATTAGTCTAAATTCAGAAATTTCATAAGGAATGTTTCAAAATATATACTTAAAAAGGATCAGTAACTAGAAAAGAAATAAAGTTATAGGTATAAAAATATATTTTTGTAAGCAAAAATTTTTAAAAAGATGTTTTTGATGAGAAAGGATTAAAATAAGATTTTTTCCCTAAAGTCCAAGATGAATCAGAGGACAAAACTAAGGATGTAAACAAAGTTATTTAAGTTTTTTCCTAAGGTCAATTTTGAATGTGCTGATATAAAAACTAAAATGTAATCCTCTGTGTTAAACAACAAACGTTTCTTAAAACATTGATCTGCTCTATCAAGAAAATTTCTTACGTCTATTAGCTTTTATTATCTACCCCCAACATGTATGTCTTGTATTGGTCTAAAAGATGTAATATGTCACATAAAAACCCTAACTTTACCAGGAGAACCCTAAATGACACAGCTAAAAAGGATCTCTCTACTAAAACAAAAGCAATGCTAATAAAATGCTATTTTACAGAAAACATATGGTATTAGATACCTTAACTATAGTTCAAGAGGACACTTGTGCCATTATAAAAACTAAATGTTATGTACATATTTCTAACACCTCTGCTAATTGTTCTAAAGCCTTAAATGACCTCCATTCACAATTTAGTGGCATGTTGGACTCTATCTTGTGCTTTAATGAGTTACTGCCTTCATGGTTGTCAGAGACTGGTTGATAATACTAACTGCTCTATTTTTACTAATTGTTTTTGTGCTGATTGTTGCAAAAAATAATGCTTTTGTCTTGTTTATTGTTGTCTTAGCATGATCCCTATCCTATGTATGCCTCATCCAGTCACCCACTAACTGCCACCATGGACCTCTAGACTGCCCAGATACAACATACCCTTAACTGTCCTTAACCCACTTGAAAGAGTACAAGGACTTGGGGTTACTTCCCCCTAACTTCTTATTCTCTCAGCAGAAAGCAGGCATATCAATGCCCAAATACCCTAAAAGCATTCAGGGACCCAAGTCCTTAAGCAGAGACATATTAGGCAGCTAATCAGCCATAAATGGGTAAGCAGGGAAAAGATAATGAAGGGTGACTAAACACCACAGGGAACCTCATATTATAGAAAAGCACCTGGAAGATGAGGACTTGGTGTTAGTGTAAGAGGACTGAGCCAGGTGCACACTTCACAAATCAGCAGAGCGTTTATTTAGCAATGGAGTCATCCTTTGATAGACCTACTTTCCTAGTGGAAAATGAGCCACTGGCCAAAGGGGAAGTCTATGCTTATATAGGTTACACTGAGAGATAACTTAAATTAATGAGTGTGTCAGTTTGGACTCTCAGGAATTTGAGATCTGTTTTTACTGGGCAAGATAGAGGGTCTGGGGTCAGTGGTCAGTATCTGGGATTTGTCTTTTCTGGGCCAGATGGAGGGTCTGGGGAAAAATTTGTTTGGGGAAGGATCAATGCTTTGGCCTTTTCCCAGAGACTGTCATTCCAGTCTTAATGGACATCTCCTCCCCAGGGCTTGTCTTATTGGGAAAGGATCAATGTTATCCATGTGTTGCCTTTTTCCTCACTCCTTCTTCCCAGGCCACACTATTTGGGGGTTTGTCATTTTATATATCTAATACTTGGCACATTAAAATCTCCCCCAACATTAATTACAAACCTTTAAGAAAAACCATTACTTCAAGATCACATCACATCCTACAGGTGGCCCAGGCCTTCCCTTATCACTGAAATTATAACAATCCCAATCACCCTGGCAACCAAAACATCAGTACCCCCACAATGAAAGCTAGATGAAGGTTATCCAAAGGATATTCTGAAAGATTAGAAGATGTACTAGAAATTCAGTTGATTAGACAAAGAGGAATGACGGGAAGGAGGGGGATAGGAAAAGGAAAGACAGTGGAATGAATCTGACATAATTTTCCTATGTATATATATGAACACACCACAGTGAATATTACCATTGTGTACATCCATAAGAATGGATTTCTAATTAGAATAAGATAAATTCCATGCTTTTATAATTATGTCAAAATGAATTCTATTGTCATATATGACTAAAAAGAACCAATAAAAAATGAAAAAGTGTACTGTCATGTGATCCAGCAATGTCCCTGGTAGGTATTTATGCGAAAGGATTTAAATCATGATCTCAAAGAGATATTAGCACTCCTATGCTCACTGTAACATTATTCATAATAGCCAAGATGTGGAAGAAACCTAAATGTCCAGGCACAGGGTAATAGATTGAAAAAACATCGTATATACGTATAATTGAACATGCTTCGACCTTTAAAAAGAAGGAAATTCTACAATTTATAACATGAATGTTACAACATGAATGAACTGGAGAATACTATGCTAAGTCAAACAAGTCAATAAGACAAAGACAAATATCCCAAAATTCCACTTACATGAGGTATTTTAAATAATCAAATTCATAAAATCAAAGCAGAATAATAGTTGGCAGGGCTAAGGAGAAGGGCAAATGGAGAGTTACTAATCAAAAGGCATGAAATTTTAAAAGAAAGATTATGAACTTGAGAGATCAGCTATATAACACTATCCACAATCAATAATAAGATATTGCTACACACTTAAAAATACAAAAAGAAGATAGATCTCATACTAAGTGGTCTGGCAAACAATGATTTTTTTCAAATTAGTAATAAGGAAAATATATTTGTGGAAGCAAGAGAGAAAAAGAGAGGTACTGGATAATGAGATTGATCAAATCATATTATGTGCATACATGAATGTAACCTAATGAATCACACTATTATGTATATTAATAATGTACCAATAAAAAGCTGATTTAAAAAATTAAAGAATATACTTATACAAATATTCATTTATGAAAATAAAAAATTTATTCTTCTTACCCAAATTTAGGCATAAACCCACAGATTAAAATTAATTTTAATGTCATCTTCAAGACACCAACTTAAAAGAAAACCAAAGGATGTATAAATATGCATCAGTCAAATGAATAAAAAATTCATCAGGAGAGTTCAAAGTCAACCTCCAAAGCTTTAATTTAGTTCTAGAGGATCATTTTGCAGTAGTTAATTTTAATGATAATGTTAAATCTACAATAAAGTTTTATAGACACAAATATTTAGGTTCTTGTGGAAGTTTTAAAATAGACCCAAATATTTTTGCTTAATCGTCCCTTTAAAAGGTGGAGCCTAATAATACTTCTTTGAATACTTGTGGGACTTAACTCACTGCTAATGAATAGAGCAAAGCAGAAGTGATAGTGTACGCTCTGGTGACCAGGTCACAAGAAGTACTAAGACTTTCTCCTTGCTTCCTCTGGGAGAAGTAAGACACCATGTCCTGAATAGCCTGTTGCTGGACCCCCTGGAAAGCAATTGAGTCCTCTTGTGTTGGATGTGCAAACAGTGAGGAACCAAGGCCTCCAGCCAATTACCATGTGAGTGAGCCTTGTTATTAGCAGATCATCTAGTCCCAGTGGATGGCAGGCTAGGGTCTGAACCAGAAAAATTAAGTGAAGCCACAAAATATCAGAAGCTGTGTGAGAAAATGAAATTTTTAGGTTTCCGTTGCTAACATTTGGGGTGATTTCTCATGGCATAATAGATAACTAGTATAATGCTAAAAAAGAAAGCATCCAAATTTATATAGGAGAAACACAACAACATAGGGAGAAAATAAAATACTTAACTCTTCAGACACAATAACTGAAATGAGAAAAAGAAAAAATCCAGATAAATATAAATAGCATTTTTGAATAACAATTTAATGAGACATTTAATAGTTATATATTGACGTTACCTTAAAAATATATAACATCAATGTCAATGAAACATTTATAAAATTCTATGCTAGAGACCACAGAGATCAACACATATTGAAAAGCAGAAGTCACGCTCTTCACAATTTCTGACTATAATATAATGTAAGTATATTGTGGGCATAGAAGACACCTGTAATATCTTTAAGAAAATTGAAATAGTTGGAAATAAAAGAAAAAACTTTTAAAATAATATACAACAGATCACATTGACACAGAACCTAGTATATCGAAGAATGAAGTTTGTAATAAAACTCTTATGCAAGAGTGACAGAAAATAACCAAGCTGAAAAAGCCATTGGTTAGACAATTAACAAAGTTTTAATTTTCTTGCCATCTAAGCGATAAATGTACAAGAAAAATCATATGTACTCAGAGGAATAAAATAGACAAATTTTATAAAGTTGTATACAACTTAAGAACAAAAAAAGCAACCACATTTAAAACATTCAATTTTATTTTTAACAACTGAATTTCAAAAACAGTACATAAAACTTTCATCTTGTCAATGAACACTTAAAAAGTATTTAAATTCTTTAAATAGAAATACAACACTGATTTGATTGTAGACATTCATACACAGAAATTAGAGAAATTTCCTATTATAAATGAAATACTTTTTAAAAATACATCTCAGCTAAATAATCTCTAGGAAATGTGGACCAAGACTTGTGAATATATGTGTGTCCCTGTTTTTAACTTTTTAAATTGCAATAAAATTCACTGAAGTACAAAATAATACAAATCTTTATCCATTCACCACCAGAAATGTAGTTATAACTTTTGACATAATTGGCTTATAATTTTTAACTCATACATTAACCACCATGTTGTGGCTACTTTTTACCTGGTTTTGTTTTCTTATTTCTATATGTCCTCATGTCTTAGTGTGAACTCTGAAGGTTATATATCAAATTCATGCAGTTGGTTGCCATCTAGGCCTCATGCTTTTGCTCTACACTAAAGCTCATGATTGCAAGAGAATCTGGCTGTTTGGTTCACTTCATAGCAACTAGAGCAGCTTCAAAAGTGAAATAAACATGCATACGTACCAGTTAAATAAACAAATGACAAGAATAAAATTTCCAAATGCACATTATTTTTGTTCTACTATAAGTCCATCCACTTATATGTTTTTTTTAATACATAACCACTTGATTGCTATTTATAAATCACCACCTTAAATTCTACAACTTGATGGTTTTTACATCGGATTCTACAATTTCAATTCTGGTTTTATATTTATATAGCCAACAACTTAAGAATATTTTTGCCACCACCAAAAAAAAAAAACCTGCACCTTCACTTCCCTCCAGTACTGTGAGGAGTCCTCAAAGATTAAGGTATTTCCTATCACTATAAATGCATGCCTTACATAAAATTCATATAAATGTGGAATCATACAATGTGTATTATTTAAAGGAAAGATACAGGATTCTAGGGCCTGGGCTCAGTGATTTTATGTCAGGTCTTAGAAGGCAGAGAAGTGTTTAAGAGTGGGAAGATTTTATTTTAGATTGGTGAACTAGCACTAAGAAGATCTTGAAGCAAATCTTGAAGAGCAAGCTGTTAAATTTGATAAGTAAACAAATAGTTTCCACATGTTTCTTCCAGAGAAAGTATTTCCTGTAATATACAGTTAAATTACTTCACTTAAGTCCCAGCACTGTATGTTTTTATTTGTTCATTTTGATATACATGACAGTGGAGTAGATTTTGACATATTATACATACATGGATTATACCTTATTCTAATTAGTTCCCCATTCCTGTGATTGTACATAATGTGGCGTTTCACTGGTGGTGTATTCATATATGAACATAGGAAAGTTATGGCCAGTTCAGTCTACTGTATTTTCTCTTCCCATTCCTTCCTTCCCTTCATTCCCCTTTGTTTAGTACACTTCACTTCTGTTCTTCCTTCCCCTCCCCTTAGTGTGTGTTACCATCCACATATCAGAGAGAACACTTGGCCTTTCGTTTTGGGGAACTGGCTTATTTCATTTAGCATGATAGTTTTCAGATCCATTCATTTACTGTCAAAAGTGAAAACATTATTCTTGTTCATGCCTGAGTAATATTCTATTGTGTATATATTCCACTTTTTTTTTAATCCATTCATCTGTTGAAGGACACCTGGGTTGGTGTCATAGCTTAACTATTGTTAAGGTGCTATAAATACTGATGTGGCAACATCACTATAGTATGCTGATTTTAAGTCCTTTGGATATACAACAAAGAGTGGGATGTCTGGGTCAAATGGTGGTTCCATTCCACCGTTTCTAAGAAATCTCCATACTGCTTTCCAGAGTGGTTGCAACAATTAGCAGTCCCTCCAGCAATGTATGAGTGTACCTTTTTCCCCACATCCTTGCCAACATTTATTGTTACTTTTATTCTTGATAACTGCCATTCTTACTGGAGTGAGATGGAATCTCAATGTACTTTTAATTTGCATTTCTCCAATTACCAGAAATGTTGAACATTCCTTTAAATATTTGTTGACCAATTGTTT